>JBBJLS010116633.1:0-18192 GCA_037577275.1 Bryconaethiops microstoma
AATTTGAATTGCACTCTTAATAGTTGATAACATGAGAATTATTCTGACTGTTGTTTACATCAATTATTTAGATAAATAAGAAAAATATCATTTGCATAATAATTTGGAACAGGGTGTAATGCTAATAGGAAGGCACTGTAGTTATTTTTTAGTTTAACCATTTTAAGTAAAGCCTTTAAAGTAGTATTTTTTAATTAAAGCACAGTGTAAAGTGGGTTGAGTTACAATCGTGTATGTCAGCTAGCTGTGTGCTGAATTCCTCATGTCTGAAAAAGGTTAAATTAATATCAACGGAACTATGCAGTGCAGACCATGTCTTGTGCAAGCTGCAAGCAATAAATGAATATCCAACCACTCAATTTTTTTATGCACTCTAATATGTATGTAATATGTTTCCATGTTCTCAGTAGTATGTTTTACTATTTACTACATCCATTATTATTCTATACATGTTTGGTCTCCCATTTATAGTTTACCACTCAAAATAACCTTGAGACTGGAAAAGCTTGTACGGACTCTCAGATGCAATAGATTCCTCAACCTGGAACATGTCCAGACATAACTACACCTTGAGATATAACCTTTGAGCTTGTTGTGAACACCTGAAAGATTCACACCTTTCAGACAACTGGTTTTCATCTTCATATTTTTCATTTGACTAACACAAACAACTCATGACAGGTTTGGTATGTGGTCAATAAGTTCAGTCGAGCATGTTAAATCAGGTAACACTGAAGTCACACCTACAACACCTGGTTGAACTGAATCTGGCGTGTTTGAGTACGAAAATCAGTAAACTGCAAAGGAATCCAGCCTTCCAGGACTAGGGTTCCTCACCACTGGTGTAGATCAAGGGTGAGGAATTCCTGTGTTGTATTATATATTATTATATAATGTTTGTGAAAGAACTGAGATATCAGAGACCCCATTCACAAATTTCAAACTAGTAGAATATGAACTGTAAATATGATAAGATAACAGACATTTACACTAGTCAAATATATCTTGAACTAGTCAGACTGTAATCCAATTATGTGGCAAGTAACAGAGGAATCAGCTCATATACATCCAATTGCCCATGTTGAAATACATTATTTTGCATGAAATAGAGGCATATTATGTAATAAGTTATCTTTTTTAATAGAAGCCCTGCATAACCCATGTTTTTTTCATCCTGGCTCTGAAGCCAGTGTCCAGCACAGTTTGGTGATTTTCCATTTCAAAAATACCTGACTCAGCTCATCTGGTAAATTCCAAATTTAGTGTCTGAGCAAGATAACTAAACTCAGCTGGAAACCTGGTATAGGCTCTGCACTGGAGAGAAAAATGCGGACAACAGCAGAACATATGCTGCACAACAGCTGCTGCAGAGTAAAGTGTGTACCTCTGCTTCTGGTTCTGGATAGGCTGCGCGAGCGTGTCCTGCTGCGTTCTCTGTCACGATCCCGCTCTCTGTCTCGGTCTCGCTCTCTGTCTCGGTCCCGCTCACGGGTGCGGTCTTTGCTCCAGCTGCGGCTGCGGCTTCGGCTGTAACTCCGGCTGCGCCCACGCCTCCGGTTGTAGCGGTCCCGGTACGAGTCCCGTCGGGGAGGGTTGCGGTCGTACTCTCTCTTTCTGGAGCGATCATCCTTCTTACGCTCGTCAGCCCTCCTAAGAGCCATAACAACCATCATGTAGCAATAGGGCACACATGTCTGTAGCATTTCTGAATTAAAGCAATCTTTTGAGAAAAGTAAGTGAAAGTTAAAAGTAAACTTAATACGCTTCTCCCTCTAAACTCATTAGTCAAGACAAGAAGTTTGCTGCTTTAGTTTTGCAATACCGCTACAAGGCTAATTTAGTTAAGTAACGGAAGCTTATATCTACTTATAACTGACAAATGAAATGTACAAATATCAGGCTTTTTGTTGTTCCTACTGTAAAGGAAAATCATTGCTAAAGACGCTTTATGCCTCCTGACAATTGAATGACCCCCAAAAATGCTTTATACGGTTAGACCTTAGTATGACCCCTTGCTTGTATACCTGATTTGTTCTTTTCTACAAGTTATGGTAAGGACAGCTGCACTTAAGGTGACTTCGAGAAGGAGAGGTGCTGACATTCTATAAATTAGATGTACAGATGTTTAGTTGAACATATTTCCCCAGATAAGGAATAATTTTTACTGTGTACTAGAGTAACGACCATAAAAGAGTCCGTGGTGATACCAACTTTGTTCCATCCTGCAGACTTCATGCATTCTGTGTGAAGTGAGCCCTCCTTGCAACAGAGTGTTCAGTGTTCCTCTTCTTTGAGTAGTGGAAGCATTATATGATTTTGAAGCTGTAGCTAACAGGTGGGACTGGACACATCTTAATTAAGAAGAAAATCTAAGGCCCTTAAGAGAGAAAACTGACATCAGTAACAATGTACCGGTTTTCTTAAGTCCCTGCTGTAATGTCTGATTAAATTTATAGTGAGGGAGGCCATGCCCACTGCACAGGAAGAGGTGGGGTCCCAGAGCCCTACTTCAGCCAATCCATGTAAGTCTCTCTTTATATAACATTGTTAGAGAACTACACAGTCTCTAAAGAGAGCCTAAATGAACCAAATCAACCAGCCAAGACACGTTTGGTGTTCAAGATTTTATTTAAATTTCATTCCTAAATCATCACACATTCTCCACAAGTTCTAAAGTAATCCCCAATAGACTTGGTCGTGTGGTTTCTGAAACACTGTTATATTTAAAAACGAATAAAAATGCAGAGAATATTCAGGGTTCCAGAGGGTTTTTGGCAATACAGCCGACTTATATCAGTTTTATATCTGTGATACTCATAGAGGTTGCACATTGTTAATTAATGAGGTACCTGTTAGTAACATTCAATACCTGTTAGTAACATAAGTCTAATAGCTATAGTGCAGAACTAAAAAAATTAAATCAGACAACATGTTTTTGCTGATGAATTGTGTAAGTACAACATTTTTTAATTCCTTTTTTTCCTCCTTCCTAGGGGGAACTCCAACAGAAGGTAAAGTTTACTTCCAAACGTAAAAATAGTTCTTCTTGCAGTGTATCCTTCAGCCTCACTGGTTTATTTTATATTGTCAGTGTACTCTTTATAACCCCCAGATGTTCATTACACATATACATCATGCAGTCGTCGGGAATCCCTGTAGTATCAAACAGTCCTGACTGCTAGCCAAGCCACTGATCTAGGCTAATAAAGACACCACCAGTGGAAGCGGGGATTCATGGTCTTTGACCCTTTAGTATATTATGCAATGAATACACCATCACTAAAAGATATATTGAAGGACACAGTATTGTTTTTCAGTAAACCCTGACCTCTTCCTGGATTCTCCTACTGCCGATTTCAGCACAAATCCTTTCCCCACTCGTGAGTGTTTTTTGAACACGTACAACTAACGGATCTGATATTCTACATATAATATTCCTTCAGAGATTACATTAGTACGTAAGCGATTGACCAGATTATTGTCTTTAAAGTTTACTTTTTATCCCTTTTCCTTCCCCATTTGTCTCAGTGAGAGAGATTAATATTGACAGCATTCAGGCTCCGGAGCCCAGGACCAGGGAGGAATTCCTGCAGTGTGAGTGAACCCTTCAGTATTAACCTGTGTTAATACAAATACTGCTACTAATAATAATTATAATAATAGTCATAATATTCATTATCATTTTACACATTACATATTTTACTTGGTTCCAAATAAACACAGAAATAAATATTTGAAATGAGTCTCTCACACACACATCTCACCACACAAATAGCACTGCCAGTGTCTATACAGTCAGCCCCTTAGTTATTAACACCCTTGGTAAAGATTCATGTGAAAATGAATATTCCTTATTATAATTAATTGTTCTAGTTCTATAAAATCTACATGTGAAAAGTAGACTACAGGGAATAAATAAAATAAAGAATGAATGAAGAATATGGGCCCTTTAAAAAAGAATCTCCCGTACTTTTCCATTTTCGTCTCCCAGATGCCTGCGAGTTGACCCTTGATCCAAACACAGCTCACCGCCGCCTGGCTCTGACGGAGGGCGAAACCAAAGCGACCCTGCAGGCCACAGGCCAGCCGTGCCCAGACGGCCCCCAGCGCTTTGATGGCTGGACGCAGGTCCTCTGCCTGCAGCCCCTTTCCTCCACCCGCTGCTACTGGGAGGTGGAATGGCGTGGGCGGGGCTCATCGGTGGGCGTGGCAAGTGGCACTATGACCAGAAAAGGGGCTGACGTGAAAGCAGGGCTTGGATACAACAGCCAGTCATGGAGCTTGGAGCTGTCAGACATGTGCTGTGCTGCCATGCATGCCAATCAGAAGCAGGAGATTCCCGTGATCTACTGCCCCCGTGTTGGGGTGTTTCTGGACCGGGACGCTGGGACGCTGGCCTTTTACAGCGTGGATGATGGCCTGATGCCCCTACACACCTTCCAAGGGTCCTTCCCCCAGCAACTGTTCGCTGCGTTTGGGGTGGGCAGTGGCGTGGGTGTGGGGCTGGACTTTGCTATGGGTCAGTTCAGTGCCACTTCAGACAGCATCAAAATCTGCCCTCTCTGAACTGTGGGACATTTGAACTTGTGGTACACAGATACTAGAAATGACAGCAATCTGCTTAAGTAAATATTTGTTAAAATAACAGTTGATTTAATAAGGTAGTAATTAAGTAACGGTTTGGACTGGAGATCATTCTTCTTAAGAGGGAAAATGAACTGCCCCTTTTGAACTCTGGACAGACACTAAGGGTCAGTTTCCCAGACAGGTATTAACCCTGGTCTTGGACTGCACTGTCTATTAAATGGAGTTTTCCACTGAAATGAAAACAGTCTATATCCTGCTGAGTTCCAGCCTATTCATTTTTGCCCTCTATGGTGGACATTCGTTTTTTGAGACTATTCTTTTACTAATTAGAGCTACCCTTTTAATTCTTACCATCCGCTTAAGAGGACACCCTGAGCTTTCCAGTAATACCACATGTGTAGGTATGGCATGATGTATATTTCCTCTTTCTTTGTGAACAAACTGGCTTCCATAGAAACAAGCACATTTTATGGAAAGGTAAAAGTAAGACAAATATTTTGTGATTATCCCTTCATAGGTGTGCTGTTCAAATATTTTCTTGTTTATTAATAACATGTCAGGAATTAAGTAGTGAGTTTTTAGTGCTATGTGATATGAAATAATAGCCCATTTAACAATGTCCTCTGTACTGAACTCTTTTAATGTTTTTGTTGCAGGATACAGATCTAGGGCTGAAAACAAGTATATCAAAAAAACAGTCAGAAAATCTAAACTATGTACTAATTCTTTGTAGCTCAGTTTAACAAAATAAATGAATAAAATTCTGTGATTTAGTGATTACATTTCTATCTTCATCATAATAGCTTCTCACCTGTGCTACCTATGCCTCCTGATTGACCCTGCGACGCATACACATTCAAGTTCAGTTCAATATTTTTTCCAGTACATTGACAAAAATTTATTTGAAGACTTGGCAGCATTTACAAATTTGAAGACTTGGCAGCATTTACGAGTCTGAATACTACATCACAAGAAATGCAGACCTTCTTTGGTGTATCTGTTTATATGGCCTGCCTTGGCTACCCACAAATCAACATGTTTTGGGCCAAAAAAAACCCAAAAGTGCCTGTAATATGCAAAACAATGACAAAAATTAGGTTCTTCAAATTGAGAAACTCACTAAAAGTTGTCAGAAATTTGTCTGTGTCAGAGGAAACAAAGAAGAGTGGCTTTCTTTGGAAAGATGTTCCTCTGTCTTAAAAAAATAAATTCCTTTTTTGTTCCTGCAATAACATCACTAAAGTCAGATACATCAAAATGCAATAAGATATAAAATAAGTTTAATGTTTACGGGAAGTTTACTGTTCTCTTGTTTAAATGTTGATGAAGAATTTACTAGCAAAGTATTACAAAACTATAGAAGACAAACATGTTCAGCTCTTGCATATCATTTATCAAAAACACTTAGAGAAACTGTGCCATCCTGAAACCCAACAAACGACTAAAAAAGTTAAAAAATTGAATTAAATGTCATGACATTATTTTGATATGGTCGTATGGCTGGATTTATTCAAATGTCCTGTTGTCAAGATTTACTGTTTTTTTCACATTAAAATCGCACAGTTTTTAAAAAACAAATTGTGAGATGTTTACCCTACACATGTGGGAAATCTATGTAAGCTTTAGCTGTGCGTGTTTTTTGGCATTTTTTGACAAAGTTAAAAAGTTCATAATTAAACTGGCAAAAACACCTATCTATCTATCTATCTATCTATCTATCTATTTATCTATCTATCCATCCATCCATCCATCTATCCATTTATCCCTCTATCCATCTATCCATCTATCTATAACACTATCTATCTGTTTATCTGCCTATCTGTCCAATCCAAAAAAAGATTGGCTTTCTTGACATTGAAAAGGTTTATCAATAATAATTAAATCAATAATTATTAAATTAACCAATAATAATTAAACATCTGGGTGGGGTGGGGAGGGGGGGGGGCATAACAAAACATAATTAAGTGACTTATATTTTATTATAACATATATAATTAAACGCAATTACACGGACAAGAAGATGCTTTTCTGTTGTTTTTTTACTTCATATTCAATAAATGCATTTTAATCATATTAATGTAATGCAAGAGTAATGTAAATAAAATTCACATTATTTTTTCTCTGACGCCCAATAAGAAATGATCAATGGCCTGGTGGTTAGGGACCCATTTTATCTTACTTTCATTCATGACAACTGCAAACCCACCTGCATTTACTGTTCGTGTTGTACAACCTGTTTAGAATTGTAACATTTAATATGTAGTATTATCAATTAATGTTGTCATATTTCCTTAGGAATGGAGGATCACGAGCAGGACATGTGTCCCGCTTTCTGTGTCCCCATCCCAGCGGTAATCTTTTCTCACCTGAAGATCATGACGATAATTATTCTGACTTGAGAAATAAATGGATCTAAAACAGAAATATTCCTGCCCTAAAAGGAAAAATATTTCCATATCTTGTTTTTGCTGTAGGAGTTTTCTCTGCAGTTGCCAGTTGGTCTGCCATCTTCTTGTGGACCACAGATGAGGATCTGAGTAAGAATCAGCTCTTGGACTCGTTGTTTAAATGACATTTAACAATTTTTGTTTTTGTTGTTTTCCTGAGCCTCCTTGAAACATTTTTTTTTCTTTCATTTATACCTGCAGCAGTACTGCAGAGAGGTGGACCGAACCAAGAAGGTGTTTGCGTCCTTGTACATTCAGTGGTTGTCTAACGACACAAAGGTTCCAGTTTTTATTTTGATTATACACCGTTGTGAAGTGATCTTGTCTACTTTAACAGTAAAGTTGATGAACGTTTCCCACATGATTCCTGCGGATGGTGGAGGTGAAGCTCCAGCACAAGGCCACCTACAGCGGGCTGGAGAGCGAGCACTGGTGGCAGCTCATCAACGAGTTCTACAATGTGCTCTTACCAGAGGTAAGTCTAGGTCACTACACTGAGGGCATGATTTCAGTGTAAAATGATGTTCTGTAGTTTGTGGTTTCTAACCACTCTCTCATTGCATTTACAGCTGCCGCCCCAGTATTTCGCCCGTGTCACTGCTGTGGCATACATCAAGGTAAGACTTCACTCTCACTTGGATTTCAAAGCTTTTGGAAACAACTGGTTCCATTCTGATTTCATTTTCATCAAAACATCCACCATCAATTCAGCGCATCGGATCATCCATCAGCGAGGCTCAGTTCTCGGACTCTTCACTTCAGGATGTTCTCCTGGTTAGTACTTGTTCCTGCCCTTTCAGAATTACACATTATTGGAGTTTATTATACCTTAAACATTTTCATCATATCTATATGATTATTTGCAGAAAACCAAGGTGGCCATAATGTTGACGGGAGTTTCAGTGGATGCGGATGGCCGTTTCCGGTGCCATTACTCCGACGACTCGCAGACCCTGGAGACACCAGCTTCTTTCACCTTTTCTTCCAAACCAAGAAGACCACCTCCTGGATTTTAATCAGCCGCAGCAGGACACCGCTTTATTACTATATCATACTATACAATTTTTTATTTCATTATTGTAGTAATGGTTTCTGTACATCCATATAGTATCATTTTCTATGTGTGTGTGTGTGTTTTTGAGGTACAGCTGGTTCTGCCCTAAATGTTTGACCCATGGAGCGCAAATGTGGGAAGTCTCATCAACTCGTCAGCAGAATAAAGCACTTGAAGATCTCTCACACACACACACACCCCAGCAGCCAAGGTTCATCCCTCTTTAGTTTTTGCTGTTTTTAGGTTTGTGAAACAAAACAACAAAATTTTATTTAACCATGTTTATAGTATCCCCTTTGTATCTTTCAGTCTCACTGTCCTCCACAAAGGAAGCCAGTGCAGCTTTGCTTTTGAATTAGAGTCTCCCAGCAGCAGAGGGACCTGAACTTCATGAAGACATGCTGGATTGGAAGACTGTTTGATCTTCTTATCAGAGCATATACGCCTTTGTCTACGGAAACCTCAAGTGGAACGCATTACAATTCTCATCAACAGACATGAAATGGACTGAAATGGACTGAAATGTTCATTATGCATGCCATCATCAGTGCTGTCACCATCCCAACCTACATGATTGTAATGAAGGGGAGAGCTGGACATAATCTGCAACCCACTGTTGACATCAGTAGTCATTTGGGACATTATAATCACCACCCTTATCATCAGGAGCAGCATCACCATTGACCATCCTCATCCTACTAGTCCCCATCATTATCATCTTTGAGCTTTGGGACAAGCTTTGGACTGAGCAATGGACTGAGACTTTCAATAGTCAGACTTCTCAAGGAAGTCATTAGTGCTTTGTGTATCACATATGGCCTTTCACCGAGGACCAGTCAGGTGGCTTTCTAGCCTGGGTACTAGACTGTTGGTTGTAGTTCTGTTTCTGCTATTTGACTATAACTAGAACCGTTTGACATCTGTGCTGGGACACTGGCTCCCTCATCATTCAGATTGTATTTTTATTTGACAAGAAATATCAGCTAGATGATAATTGATAGTGGACCGTACAATCACGAAAGACTATAATCTTTTATTGCTTTTCGGTTTATTGCACTGTAACATTGTTACAAAAAAGCAGCGAAGCCCAATCTCAATACTCCAGAGACTGATAAGGTTGGAGCCGTGAGACCCAGCCGTGTCACCTACGAACAAAAACAATTGATCTGTGAAGGCCGGCTGAAAACTGACCGCGTAACCTTAAGTAGCAGGATTTACTGAGATCTTTACAACGTAATGGTTCTAATAGTTCTATATGTCTATCATTTGTCCACTTATAAGTAATGCTATAGAGACCAGTGATATGTCCACCTAGAAGCATATTAATAGGCTTAATATTCCTGCCAAGGAAACAGAGCCCAATGTTATGGTGTCCAGTACCTTTTTTAATATGTAAAGAAATCTTGTTAATGTCAAAAATATGAAAGTAACATTACTGTTTCATTTGGAAAGTGTATATTACTTTGGGTTCATCACTTTGTCAAAAAACACTTTTCCAAAACTTCTCACCAATTACAAAACTTCCATTAACATTTTTTTCAGGACTTCAGTAAAGGCAGAATTTACCTGTAAATAGTGGTATATTTTTGTACCACACAGCTTTTCATTTTAACTTCAGTGAAACACAGATCATATGGTGGCGTGATGGGACAAAGTAACAATTTACCAAAGTACAAATTTGTTAAAGTAAGAACTTAACAAGCATGTTTTAGAACTGAGTGTGCTGAAGCGATCATTATCAGAAATGCACATAATACGAACTGATTTTGTACCATGTGTGTAAATACTGAGAAACCATCCTACATAATGTAACTTTCGCCAAAGAAAAATAAAAATTCCAGCATCTGTTTTTGCCATTTTACCATCAACTATAATTTCTCTAGGCCTAGAAAATGGCTTGAAGAAAGTTCCCAGAACTGTCAGAACATAAATTGTTTTGTACATATTACAAACCTGATTACTTTCATGGTATTTATTACTGAGAACTGTCTAATATATATAAAAAAAAGCCCAGATATAGATTTTGATTATTTTATTAAAAAAGAAGCAACAGAATGGCACTGATCGGGGCCTCAACAGGGAATCGGACACAATGGTCATCTATCTGGATGCTAACAATGCCAGGCACAAAAACTAAATATGGTAACAGCTTGCAACTTCATCTCTAAGTGCCAGCCCTTACCCTGAGCGACAGAAAGGCTGATGTGAGGAGAGCAGCATCTCACGGCTTTAAATGAAGCAAATAAAGTCAGCCAATTTAATCGTGTTTGTTCTTCACACTGATTTAATACTACAAATGTGGAATGAGGATTGAGAAATGGCAATTAATTTTTCTACTGATTAATTAGATCCCATTCGAAAAATAAAAACACAATGAACGAAGGTTGGCTTTTTTTTTTCTTGGTCTGTGCTCCATCATATCAGCCTTTCTGGTCACAAAATCTTACTCCCTTCCTTTAAATTTCAGCCCTCAATCCAGTGCTTCTATTATGGCTATTACAACAAAAAGCAGGTCTTCTTACATCAGCAACCAAACAAATACATTCAGTTTACAAAAAAGGAAGAAAAAAAACCAGTCCAGCCTGCAGGAAAACCTGGATGGATAATTTTGGTTTTACACAAGCTTTTAAATACAAATCCCTTCTTAAACAACGAGCCACAAAACATGAGCGATACATATATTAAAAAATAACTTCTAAATGAAATAGTGCTAAATAATGTTACTTCATGTAAGTTATGTTAGACCTAATTTCTTATGATACTCATATTGGTATATAATGGGTAGAATAATGTGGTTTTAGTGGGTTAAAATAAAAAAAGTGCACCAAATGCCAAGGGGATGGAAGGCTGAATTCACTTGGGGGTCACAGGTCATAGTTTGAGGGGTCATTTCCACACGGTTGAATTGAACTGGACACAGTGCAAGTAGCAGGTTCTGCAAATGTACAAACTGGTATTTCTGGACGCAAACACCTGGATAAGAGGCTTATTCTATTTTAGCTAAATGCACAGCTTGGACAGTCTATTAAATATCACATAATATCTGATCTTTATCAGAGAAATATGAGGGAATCTCATATTTAGGGAAAGTAATGACTCCCTTTGGGTTTAATACTATATAGGTGTGCTATGCGTATATTTTCCCCCCATTCTGTTTAGCTGTATGCCACAGGCAAGAATAAAATATCTTAAGAATGAACACATTATCTTTCTAAATGGCCCTGAATGCCATAAAACATGGCAGAAAAATAAAGGACAAAAAAATTTCTCTTACCTAAGAAAGAATCCTGAGCAACAACAAAACTAGTCAGTTAAGGAGGCCTGAAATGCATGCTGGGAGTTGTAGTCAATAATTATCTCTGGTCAGTTAAGAGAACTTTGTCAACAGCAACCAGACAGACATAGCAGTTATTACTTGACGCCTAGAACACAGTGCGAACACCTTGTGGCACTAAAATAAGAGGAATCTTCATTGGTCTGGTTCAGTTGTGTCTGAAGATTACTGGCTATTTTACAGTAAAGCACAGGCGGCTCAAGTCTAACCCACGAAGAAACAAAGACTAAGCCCTTGACTGAGGCTCTGCAAGCTCATACTTTCATTTCTTCCAATTTAAAGGGCCCATACTACAGACTTTCCCTCATTTTTCTACAAATAATTTAGATTTACTACGGAAAACTGTGAATGCTTAAAGATGACACCCCCCCCCTCCCCCCCCCCGCAAATCTACGCAGGCCATATATGTAAAATGCTCTGGAAAAACAGTCCTTTTCGAATGTATCGTTTCTGTGATGTCACAGATTCATCACATTTATATATGTCCACCTATTTCATAATAATACAGGGCAGCCAATGAGAACAGAGCTAATTTACATATTTCGGCCTAAAAGCCAAACAAACAAAAAACAACCTGTTTAATTCGGGGGGGGGTTGACCATTTTTGGCACATAAAACCAATTAGTGTAACAAAGTACAAGCAAAAAGTTAAATAAAAGTCTAGGGTATGGGCCGTTTAATTCTTTGTTGCTTCCTTCGTTAGCCTTCATAATTCACCTTTGTGCTCCATCTTCATCTCTTCTATTTTATAACATGCAGATCCTGCCTCTTCTAAAATGGTATTGCTGGATATAACGTGGATAAGATACATTTAGTTTATTATGTTAGCTATAAGCAGAGCTTGGATACACATTTAACATTACTATATTTAATAAGTAATATTAAATACAGGGAGAACACTTGTTTAATAGGATTTAATACCTAATTGTCAGATTCAGAATCAGGAAAAAAGGAAGACTCACACACATGAAGGAAGAATCCCATTCAGATTCAACTCTACAGAAGCATCTATGAGCCTCTACACCATGACCAACTTACCTAAAACCCTTCATCAAAACTACAGCACGCTACTGGCACTCCATTCTGTGTCACACCTACTTTCCTCATACCTTCACTCACTTCACCCTACATGCACTTTCCCCTGACCAACTTCCTCTGAACCTTCTCCACCTGCTGTCCAGAGCTTGCAGAGCCTCAAGAAGAAAACAGACAGATTAAGTCAGGCTAAGGTTAAGGCTAAGGTTAAAGAATAACTAATATATGATTAAGAGATGAAAGGAATTGGGAGAAAATTATGGCGTTAGAGGAGGAAACAGCTGAAATTTACGGGGTCTCTTTTCCCTTTATCTCAATACTCAAGGCTTTCAGTATTTGCCACAGATACACACTGACCACAGCAAGACGCTACATTTACAAAACATAACTGTGCTTTTAAAAAAACAAGCCAAAACAGAAGAGGGACGTCGCATCTTCGTTATGCTCAAGTCTGTTAGTTCATAAGAAAGGTTAGGAAAATGAGGAAAGGTCACTCAGTTAGTGTAGGCCATTCTCACCAAACACGACTCCAAGAAACTGACCTATCCACTCTTCGCCCATAAATGCATTTATTAGCTGAGTTTTTAAAACCCGCTTAGTGAGAAATTGTAGTGATCAGCTTTTATCAAATTACCTAAAGTATTATTCATTACAAATGTTCAACTCAGCACAACGTTGTTAGCTAGTAACGTGTGCAACTGAGCTGTAAACTACAATTTCTCAATAGCTTGAAAGGGATTTTATTCGCCAGTCTGCAGACCTTATTCAATCACGCAACAGCAGCTATGAAAGAATGCATTTGTGGGCGAACCACATATAGGTCAACTCCTAAATCCTCTGTCTGAGACTCCACCCATTTCAGTGTTTGTGTGGAAGAGACGGGGCATGAGAGAGTGAGGCGTGTCTGCGGTTAGGCTTTAAGTTACCCCAAGGTGGGGTGGGCAGGTTAAGGGAGGTGGGATGTGGAGGCGGGACAGGATGGGAGGGGCTAGAGGCAGATGTGCTTCGTCGACCAATCATAGCAGGGAGACTTTGGTTCCGCCTTAAGCCATCCAAAAGGCTTCCTCCTCCTGTTGCTAGAAAAGTGGCACTATCCTGGCGTTGAGGACTGTCAGATTCCGCTCCATGTAGCACTTTCTTGTCCAAACCCAGCTTGCGGAGACGCGCGACAAGATTGCTGCCGGGGCGATCCTGGTTGGACGGTTGCTCAGTGGGGGCTGGGTCCGGGCTAGGAAGATCAGGCCTCGGGGCACGGCCGAGCATAACTCCGTAAACGTCCTGCAAAAAAAGCTCAGCAGGCCGTGACGCTAAAAAGTTGTCAGAAGGGGCAGTTCTGGACTCAAATGGCACCGGAGAGGGGCAGGGGGACTGGGAAGGGGAGTTAGGAGGCGTAGTTGGCAGAAGGCGCAAGGGGAGTTGCTTAGGCAGTTTGGAAGGAGCTGGGACTCCCTGGGCTGAGATGCCTTTCTCCAGCAGGAGTTTAGCCAGACCAACAGGAGCTGCTGCGGGACGACGAGGAGGAAACGAATCACTCAAGCTGAGCCTGCATGGGGTGACCGGTGTATTGGGACCAGTCCGGAGGGAACTGGGGGTGTATTCACTCACAGAGGGACTACACGCAGAGCTAGGGGGTGGAGAAAAAGGACATTATTGGTATAATATTCTAATTAAAGCCATGATCATCAAAGTCATGATTCCAACCAATGAAATCATGCAGAGGATTAAAACAGCGCCGGTTAATACCTGGATGTCACTTGTGTGACATCACTGGGATGCAGAATCCTGCAAGTGGTGAAGGTGTAGGTGGAGAAGGTAGAGCTCTGGCACTTCCCAGGGTTCACTGCTTAAGAGAAACAAAAACAGCAATAGAACCGGATTAAATTTACACAGTTTTCCACAAACACCAGATACAGACAGTCAGCCAAGACATTTTTGGTCTTTAGATTTGGCAGAGAGTTACAAAGCCAGTAAAAAGGTCAGAAGTGTTGAGTTGTGTTTGTAGTTCAGTATGTCATACTGTGTCCTAAACAACATGGACAAGTCTATGTCACATTAATGAAGAGCTGCGGGTGGTTTGAGCTGGATAATTTGATTGACAAAAATGGACCAAAGCGTTTCGTTTATAAAGCTATTAGCTATTTAGCTTTTTTCAGCTACTTGTTTTCTGCATGATAGACTACATTTTGGAGTAAAGGGAAAATAGTGTGCTTGAGTTTTCTCCAAAATGTTTCTGTAACAGATGGTTAGTCCTACGAGTGCAGCAACAACTGTTCACCTGTTGAGGGTGCTGTCGTATTAATATTCAGGCTTGGAAGTGCTGACTTTGCTGCTGAGCCTACTGGTGTGGAGGACACTGAGAGGCCAGAGGTCATCAGGCTAGCTGTTGCGGCCACAGAGACGAGAGTTGCCACTGCCACAGGTGACGCCCTTACAGACGGAGAAAGGGGTGGAACTCTGACTGGTGTGAGGACACTGGTCTTTTCTCTCCTTTCCTCCGGTGTGGAAGATGACTGGACATTGAAGGTGATCCCTCCTAATTCTTCCTCCTCCTCCTCCTCATCTTCTTCTTCCTCTTCCTCTCCTCTCTTCCTCTCCTGTCCTTCCTGCCCTCCCTCTCTCCTGTCTTCCCAAGTCACTTTCTCATGTTCCTCATCCTCCTCCAAGTCTGTCAGTCGGTACACAGCATCCTGGGGCAGCGGCTGGAAGCCTTTGGTGACCACGCCAGGGTGGGGGTCCAGAATGGTGGCCAGATGGGGCTTTGCCAGCTGCTGCCAGTGATGCAGGGTCAGAGAGCCTTGAGGAGAAAAGGGAAAGGTCAGCATGATTTGTCTGGTGTCTGTTTACTGAATGGTGTTACTTCCATCTGTTTATTTCTATCACTTCTGATTTCTGAACCTTACAGTATCTTAATGTTAACATGCCATCTGTTTTGCTTATAACAATAATAACCAACAACAATAAAAATAATATAATAATAATTACTATTTATAAGTTTCCATTA
Source organism: Bryconaethiops microstoma (assembly GCA_037577275.1). NCBI lineage: Eukaryota > Metazoa > Chordata > Actinopteri > Characiformes > Alestidae > Bryconaethiops > Bryconaethiops microstoma. The sequence continues at coordinate 15,459 of JBBJLS010116633.1, forward strand.
TCAATACCTTCATTCATTCAACCTTCCCTTCTTACTTACTTAAAAATGCTTTGCAGACAGAATACAAGTTATAAACTACTGTCATGGCATAATCCCACTTGAAAAAGTATGTAAATTCTTTACCAGTCATTAATAAACACCTAAATAAATTTTAGCAGTTGGAATGCAGTTTATTTCCATCAGATACATCTCCTGTCATTCCCCTGTCCATCAGAGGGCTGAATGTGGAGATTGTTCAGGACTACAAATATCTGGACTACAAATATTGTGTAATGTTCTGAGCATGTGCTAAAACATTACTATGTGCAATATCACATGTTGTTCTCTAAATGGATGCTAAATAACTTAATTACTTGCAATTTTGTATGTGCGATAATCTTCATGCGCAATATTACTACTTCATGGTCAATATTACTTTTTAATTACTTAATATTACTTAATAGTACTTAATTACTACTGATTTTCAAATGGTGCAATAACTTATTCCAAACTAACATTTGTGTCAATAGTTTTTCATTCAGCCACGTTACTTATAGATATATATTACACCAAGCATTTCTGTATGTAGCATAGTCTATTCATATTAGGGTTGTTTTCTTTCTACAGATTTTTATTTCGATTTTGTTTTGACATTATTTATGTTACATTATTCTTGTGTCTGTGTCTCTCTTTGTCTTTGTGTGTTGTGGCAGTCATCACAAGCAATTTCCTCCTAAAGCTTTCTGATTCTGATTATCTAGAGGAAGTAAAGAATATGTGTTTTGATAAAAAGAAAGCATAGATTCGATATTGTATATTTACCATATAATTGTTCCACGCCAAGGGCTACAATAGTACTACTCATTCATAATTTAATTTCAAATATAATATGCTGAAAGCTAAAATAAATCACAGTCAGCATGTAAGTATTAATGCACTTGACAGTATTTTCAGACAGATCAGGCTAGTAACTAATACATTTCCCAGTTCTGACAATAATTCAGTGTATATCTCCTCTCACCTTCCATTGGTTTGACTATCTGCAGTTTTTCAGGCAGGAAGGTTTTAAAGTAGCTGGAGGAGACGGAGAGCTCCGACAGGTTGGTGAAGGAGGACAGGACGCTTCCATTTGGTGAGGAGAAGCCACTCCCAACTCCTTCCGACTCCGCCCCTGCCAGCTCCTGCAGTTTCCGGTCCCGCTCGGCCTGGAAGTACTGTCGCTCACACAAGAAGTTTTGTCTGCGCAGAGAGAGGCGGTGCAGCGCTGAGACAAGGTCACTTCCTCCAGGACAGCCTGGCTGACCCAGACGTGAGTCACACCTGAGACAGAAACACACACACTCACAAGTTGAAGCAGTATACACACAAACTCATACTCCAATACTTGCACCCACATACATACATACACTGGCCCTCAATTACACTCTAATTTGCTTGCACACACAAAATGATTTTAGATGCAAAACACACAGTCACATACTTTCAAACTAGGCTATACAACAAAAAAAATCCTGACACATTTCCCCCCCCCCATTTGATTTTAATCCTAAATCAATTCTACGCTACAGAGAGTGAATGGCCACAAATACACACGGTCAGTATCCCAACACTGGGCCTCATCTGAACTCACTCTCTCATAGTGTCATCAAAAACAACCGCACTGAAGCGTAAAATGATTTTTGTATTTACAGGTTTATGTCATTGCCTTTTGAGTGCCACAGTCTGGGATGTTCTCATGCAAATTCGCTGTAGAGAAATCTTATGTTTGTTTGGATTGTTGATCTTGGGAAAGAACTTTTTTTTTAAATCTCTGGTCACGAAAATAGTACCCAATATCCATATTTGAAAATGTTATTATTGTGACAACACTAATACACTCACTTGGCTGAGTCTTGCGGTGTGTTTGCTTCTTGTGGTGTGTGTGTGTGCGAGTGGAAGGGTTGTGCAGTCATCACAACGCTGCAGTGTCCTGAGCCGGGGATAGGGGGTGCTGCTGCGGCCGCTCGTACCACCGTCTCATTCACACTTCGCACTGTCTGGAACACACGCTTATGGACGGACCTACACAAGGAGTTAAAGGAAAGAATAAGTAAAAAGAAGAGCAAAGTGAAGTGTGTGTGTGTGTGTGTGTGTGTGTGTGTGTGTGTGTGTGTGTCACCTTTGGTCCTGAAAGGCTATCTCCTCCTCTACACTCAGCTCCCTTTTCATACTGCCTTCGATCTCTGCTGCCAGAGAATCCTTAAGGAACAGAGAGAGAAATGATAAACAGGAATTATTAAATTTCGAAAACTTTTGGTTACAGTGAGATCTATGAATTCAATAAAGGCAGTACCGAGTGTCTAAAGATGGTTTTAGTTTGGTAATAAAGTTTTTACGATTTTCTGTAAAGCCCTTGTCATTATGGACAAATAGTAATAAATATGGGAAAACCTACATTATTAAATAAATACATTTATTTAATAAGATAATAAAAAGAAAAGAAAATTATGAAATATTTATTGAAGAGCTGAGAGAAAGACATGTATATATCACCATAGGATAGGGTCCATATGACAGGTGTCTGCGCAGGCCGGACGAGAGAACGTGTTTACTGCGCAGCTCTTTAATCTCCTCCTGAGACTCATGCAGCATCCCTGCACACTCCATATTCCTGTCTGACAACTCCTTCAGCTACCGCGCACACACAGACACACACAGACACACACAGACACACACAGACACACACAGACACACACAGACACACACAGACACACAC
>JBBJLS010116688.1:0-18185 GCA_037577275.1 Bryconaethiops microstoma
TATATATATATATATACACACACACACACACACACACACACACACACACACACACACACACACACACACACACACAAACACACACACAGTCATCTCTATAAACAGCTTTTGATTATTAAATTACATTTTAAAACTTTTATTCCTCAAGGATACTTTGCGACAGTCTCAAGACAACACCACGAACACAACTAGGCGCCTCATCCCGAACAGCTACGAAAATTCCAGCAACAACAAGGTGCTGTAACGTTTATTTCAGTAACAATATTAGTCTTATATAAAATGTATCTTTCCTTTTATTTCTTTTATAGACCGTGCAATAATATTTGATTGGGCAATCCAAAGGCTTCTGCTGGAAATCTTAAAAAAATTATTAAATAAAGGGATAAACTTTTAGAAACGAATGTATGGTTCTAATTTCCCCTCACAATTCTCCACATTACACGGGGCTGGAGGGGCTTGGGGGGGCAGGAAGGCAAAAAGGGCAGAAGGGGCAGAAGGGGCAGGAGGCCAGGAGGGCAGGATGGCGGTATTGCCTTTACTGCCGGCATTGCTAGCTGTGTAGACTTAAGCTTGCTAAGTGGCATGCTAGCAGAGAAAGCTACTGCAGTTCACAACATGAAACCTGGTGACTCAGATGTTATAGTTTTAAAAAATTAAGTATTTTACAGATTTTGCTGATAAACAGTCTTTTTCAGGGAAAGTTCTGCAGAAGTCGCCACCCTCTGAGGTCTCGTCTGACCTTTTAATCTTCAGTTTTTGTGTTTAGGGGAACAAAGAGAGAGAAGAGGCTGCAGATGCTGCTCGGACGGTGACATCACTTCTTGCTCAGACTGTTTGGAATCTTTAAAGCTTTTTGGTGTTTTTCAAGCTTAAAACTGGTTTTACTTTTAGGGTTCTGCTGCTCAACCTGGAGGTCAGATCTCCCGGAAATACAGAGTGGATGTGGTATGTACATACAGTACACACACACACACACACACACACACACGCACAGCTTTCTTTGTTCCTGTAAATTTAAAAGCTTTTACAAGTACATCTCCGACCTTGTTTACACCTGTATTCATGGCTGAAATGCACATATGTTAATACCAGGACTAACACCTGCAAATCAGTTTTGCAGTTGTTAGCTAATCTCTACAAAAAAACAGAGTAAAATATTGTCAGATTTTTACACTAGGCCTAACAGTAGATAAAGAGAACCTAATTACACAAATGAGACAATAATATTATTCTTGTTCACTTATTTATTGATGAAACTCAATATGGTATGAGATACTGAGTGCTAGTGAATGAGACTAATGTTGAGTGATCTGAGTGCACGGTTATCTGAAGAACCTCTGTAATTAAAATGAATTTCTAGTGGACTCATTCACTCCGAGAGATGTATATGCTTGTAAACATACTGCGGCTGCCTCCTCTAGTGGTTTCCAGTATAAAACTGGTAAATATGTTGATATAGAATTGCACTGGCTGCAGTCAGGCTGTTTTCAACCTTAAATTTAATTTGTTGCTTGAAAACCTAAAGGACCATTCATTTCTTCATGAGTAATTCAAATATCAGATAACTGAGAATTATTTAATTAAATAATATAATTTGTGTTAAATATTTGTCACAAGCCAATAACTACTACTACTACTACTACTAATATTCATAATATAAAACTAGGCTAACTAGGTTAGGCTAACACCGGCTAATCAAGTCGTTACAACTGCATCTCCACTAGGGGGCGCCCTACATTTTGTTTGAAAACAAACAATTAAATAACTTGTGTGATTTTTCTTTTCCTTTTTTTGTTTGTTTGTTATTTTGCCTCCCAGGTGTTTTATTAAAGATTTATTGTCCTAATTTTAATAATAATATGACAGTTAATTCAAGTTTCAAGTTTATTTTTTATATTATTTTTACATTTTAGGGAAAGTCTGATCTTCACAGTGATAAAGAAGATGGTGCAAAGCTACCTCGAATGGTGACATCACTTCCTGTTTCATATTCTATAGAATCTTCTACATACGAAATATTGTCTAATATGGTAGATTAATGAACAGGAACATTAGTGAGGGTTTATGTTTGTTAGTGACCTACAAACTGTTTTTTCGTTAAGAGTTCTATTTGGCCTCGACCTTGGAAGAACCAGCACCACAGCGGGGTAAGGATACGTACACACTCACCATCTGTGTTCATTGTTATGCTGGGTTCAGTCGGAACCATCTGTAATAATCACTCATTCATTAGCACAATCTTTAAGAAACATTTCCATACAAAATATAAAAATAACCCACTCTGGACTGAAGGTCAAAACAATGGAGGTCGCAGTGTAAGAACCCTGAGGAATCCATTCTGAAAGTGTGGAGCAGCTCCTGGACACTGCTGCCTGTGGGAATGGGAATCTGTGTCTTGGAGACCCTTTTTAACCTTGAACCTTGTGTCCAGATGTTCCTGGAATTAATCCAGCTCCTTTCTGTCGAGGGTCCAGTTAATCTGGTGACAATTATTCTGTCCCGTAGGGACCACAGAGACCTCGCTAGCCCGGGAACACAAGCATTCATAAAGCAGCGCATGGAATGTCCTCCTCAAGCTTGTCCAGTTCTTCTACTTCTAGCTAAAGGTCCTCTTGATTTTTGAGGAAGGTGCAGACCACTAGGATGTTATCTGAAGGAACAAAAAAGGCTAAATTTAAGCTAAATGAACATTTTTGTATTTTGTAAATTTTTGTAAATTGAAGTTTACATTTTAAAAAGTCTTCACATCGAAGAGCGTTCAGGGCTTAAAGCTCTGCAAGGTTGGAACTCTGAACTAATTCACCTCCGTTCACCTTCATCCACTTTTTTCATTTATATTCACCTTCACTCACCTTCATTCATCTTTCTTCACCTTCATTCACTTTCATTTATTTTGATTCACCTTTAGTCATTTTCCTTCACTTCTATTCACCTTCATTCACCTTTATTTGCTTTTATTCACCTTCATTCACCTTTTATTCAACATTTTTCAGCCTCATTCACCTTCCCAAACCCCACTCACCTTCGTTTTTTAAATTCCAGACTGAGAAGTTGTTTCCTCGGGAAGAGAACGCAGACATTCAGAGGGTGAGAACACTCTTTAAACACTTGTTCTGTTTATTTTAGGAGAAATCAGATATAATAAAGAAACGATTTCAGCTTTTTCTCAGAGCTGAGCAGTAAATTTCACACTATTTCTGCTTTAAGGGTTCTTCTCAGACTAGAGCTCAAAGTATGAGGTCGTCCTATTTGGTATGTACACTCACACAAACACACACACAGACAGACACACACACACAGACAGAGACACACACATAATGAGTGACTCATTAATTAGTATGGTGGAAGATTGTTTTCATAGCAAAGTTTGTGTCTGTGTGCATGTGTATATTTGTGTGTATTTGTGCCTTGTGTTTGAGTCTGTGTGTGTGTTTGAGTCTGTGTGTGTGTGTGTCTGTGTTTGTTCATTACACACACAGACACGGTTGAACAGAATGTGCTTGAGCGTAAGATGATTGAAAGTATAAAAAATAAAGTTCAGGTTTCAGAGCTCAAAGTTGTAGGCACATGAAAAAATGAATGATGTTTTTTGGTTATAATAATCACTTTGTGTAGAGCACATCTAAGATTTCTGGGAGTTTATGGATTTCTGGGAGTGTATGGACGTTTAAACGCAGCTTCTCCGTGTTTCGTCTAGACTCTGGACACATGGGCTTTTATTTCTCAAACATATCAGAAGTAGTGGAGGAGAATAGTGTGTTTTTAGCTGCTTTTTAAAGCAACAGTTGGTGCAGATCTGACATTGATGGGCAGTTGGTCCCAGCACTGGACTGCATAGTGGATAAACACCATTTCACTGTGTTTATTTCAGCTCTTTTCACCACTTGTTGACCTGCTTCTGCAGATCTAAGAGACCTACCAGGATTATATACTTCAAACATATCAGAAAGGCCCAAACCATTTAGTGACTTATACATGATAATTAATGCTTTGAAATCAATTCTATACTAAGCTGGGAACAGTGGAAAGATATGAGAACTGGAGTGACATGCTAGAACTCTTGCAGCAGCATTTTGAATAAGTTGAAGCTCTCTAATGGACTTCAGGAGAAATTAAATATAATAAAAAAATTTCACTGTCATTTAGAAGGCAAAAGTTGAGAGGGTTTTGTTTTGAAATAGTATTTTCATTAAAACACTAATTAAAAACTGGCCCATTGAAGACTTTATTAAACACACATGAGTTTCACACATCAGATGTAACATCACTGACTCCTTGTCCATGTATTTTGTGATACTTCTATCCAGTCAGACACTATAAACCTATGTAAGTATTTGTATGTCTGTACACATTAAATATAAGCAGGTTTTAAAAAAACAGTAAGCAACATATCTCACCCCTAAAATGGCATATTACAACAGAGAACCACTACATTGCACATGTTGATTCGCACAGGACTTGACAACCCTTGAGCTGATGCCATCTGGACCTGCTTCCTTCCTGGCTTTAATCCTCCTCAGGTCCCTCCTAACCTGGATGGTTGAAAGAGACAGGCTGGAGCCAGATGAAACAAATGTATTGAAAAAATGATTTAGTTCATTTGCCCACCTCACATCCCCCAGGTGGTCCGAGGTGGTTCTAATGCCTCTCCAGACTTCACTAACATTGTTCTGCTGAAGCTGGTTTTCCATCTTCGGCCTGTAGCTGTCTTTCCCATCCCTAATCAGTATTCTGTAAGGATACACCAAACCCACGATTCGGTTCATATCACGATTTTTGACCCACAATTTGGTTCGTTTCACGGGGCGTGGAGGAGAGGAAAATTTTGTTTGGAGACACCTTATCTTTACCACAAAATTATAAATCAATAAATCAAACGCTTCAATACCGCTTCTTCTTTTCCGTTCATACTGGAGAAAAGGCTTTGGTGAACCGCACCGAGGAGTCAAGTTTCGAGTCGACACGCCTCTCTCGGTTCACCGCTCCGTTCAAACCAATATAACGCTCTGCCCAGCTGCCCGGAGCCCACAAATATCGCTCAAAGCACAATAAAACAATTACACAAAGCAGTTTTATCACAACTCAGCCAGCTTATAGACACTTTTAAGCCCAGTGTCATAACTTCCATGTACTCACAGTGAATAAATTCAGCAAACAAAGAGTCCGTCTTGGCGTACTGTGCTTGTATGTTTTTGATCGAGGGCTCTTTGAAACCCTCAGACCCTCAGCTATTGGTTAAAGAAAAAAAATTGACATGAGAATCCTCCTAATATGGCGAAAAACGTATGTTTCTGGGCAGGACCCGTATATGGGCCCAACTCCCCTAGTGGAGGGGGAACAGGTGGTAGCATTGGATCTAGACGGGAAGGATAACTCTGAGAGTTGGAAGGGGTGTGTCGCAATTCTGCCTTCTCACACCGCGACACAGGTTCGTGGATCTGAGTGTCGCGATTTCGGTTTCATATCGCATATCCTTACAGCCCTACTGATCAGTCTTTCCAGCTCTCTTTCCACCCTTTTCAGCTCCTCCTTGTCTCCTGATTTGAAGGCCCTACTCTTCTGCTTGAGGACAGCCTTGATTTCTGGTATAATCCAGGGTTTTTTGTTTGAGAAGCACCACACAGTCCACAGTGTTCTCCACGCAGAAGTTAATATAGCCCATGATGCAGGTCACAAGGCTGTCGATGTCCTCCCCATGGTCATCACAAAGCACTTCCCACACAGTAGACTCAAAACAGTCCTTTAGAGCCTCCATACACAGGGACAAGGTGCACCGGGTTGTGATCTGATCTTCCCAGGGGAGGGAGAGGTGATGAACTGTACACCTCTTTAGTGTTGGCATACAGTAAGTCCAATGTTTTATTGTCTCTGGTGGGGCATGTCACATACAATCTGGCCATCCATATCATTTCAAAGTTATTAGACAGGCAGCCTTCTTCTATCAGTCCAAGATCCAATTTGACATTTCCCACCTTGCAGCACCCCAGGTCGCCATCTCGGACAGCATTTCCCTTTTTTCAGTTTTCTTCTGCCTTTATCTGCCTCACCAGTTGCTCAGCTGTTTGCTTGACTTCATTACTTCTCACACTATTTTACCTCACACTTCCTTTTCCACGTTGCAGTCAACTTCTACACCTTGGCCAGTGAAAGCAGGTGGAAAAAAAAAGCCTCTGACAGCGGTGTCACTGCAGGGGCTGTAAGTTCTTCTGGGGAACTGAAAGCTGAGCTGGCAATGCGTGATCCAGTGGAGGATCTCCAAACTCTGATAACCCTGGCCACCCAAGAAGAATTTGGCATGTAAGAATGGAGGTGCCTAAAGAGGAAAAAGAACCAGCTTTCTTCAGCTACAGAGCTTCTTCCTTCTCCATCAGCCCAGCCCAGGCAAAAGCCAAGCCAGACTCTGCTATCAGGGAGTGCATACAGAGGTTAGCCCCTACCGAGTGTGCCCGGTGGGTGAAGGGGTGTCTCTGCTTCCACTGCAGGAGCACTGGGCATCATATCCATGACTGTCCACCCCACCTAGGAAACCCTTACTCCCACCGTGTCAGTGATCATTTGATGCAAGCCCAGTTTAAAGCCCTTCTGATTATTAAGAACAATACCCTCCCTGTCACTATCACACTAGACAGAGGAGCTGCAGGCAACTTCATAAACTATATGCACCAACCTCACCAAGCTGCTTTCTGTCTCAGCCTCGACGGGCACCCCCTAGGGACAAGTCAGGTATCCCATTCCATTGAACCTATCTATTTACTCTTTAAGTACCATATTTGGGACATTCAGATTTTTTTTATTGAATCAAGTAATCTGTAGGTCATTTTCGGACACCCCTGGCTCACACTACACAAGCCCCATGTGGACTGGAGAGAAGCGGATATCATACGATGGAGCAATTCTTATTGTGCCCAGTGTCTCCGTACATGGCCTGACCTTGATATCAGCCATTATGATGGACGATTCCCAGCGCTCTCCCAAGGGTGCCTTTGACAGTCCCATGTCACCCATTAAAAGCCAGCATCCTGACATCATCCAATTTCCCCCAAATTGAGAGTGTGATAGGGATGAGTGGAAGATGGCATTAATTCCTAGTGGCTTAAACAAGTACTGTGTGATGCCTTTCAGTTTAGCCAATGCCATCTGCCGTCTTTCAACATCTCATCAACAACGTACTCAGGGACACTTTGCAACTGTTTTTGTATGTCTACCTGGATGACATTCCAATTTCTCTCAAAGCCCTCTTCCTTGTTTGTGACCCCTCTTATGTTACCTTCTTTCTATCTGTTTAGATTTCTTCTCTCGGTTTTCTTCTTTGATGATTGATTACTCTCCCTCTCTCTTTTCTCCTCTCCTTTTGTTTCCACTCACCCTATGCATCTCTCTCAATCTCTCTCTCTCTCTCACCATTCCTCTATTAATCCTGTCTAAGACTCCAGTCTGTCTGTGTATTTTTTTTTATTGTAGTTTCTGTTTGTCTCTGTTTCAGTCAACTTCCGGTGCCCGGGTTAGGTCTTGGTTCTTATCCAACCACCGTTAGTCCTGTCTGCCTCTCTGAAGTCACCCAGTTCGCAGATCTTCTGTGGATTTCCTCCTAAGGATGATGTTTGTGCACTTTTGGAGCTGTGTGTTAAAGGGAGGTTCTTTCTCAAAAGACTTAGAGGCCCCTCCCATTATTATAACCACCTATGTATCCTCCTCAGCCCTGCGCTGTAACCATTACTGCCACCTAGTTCTGTTGCTCACAAAACTTTGTGTTACACTGAAATTCCTCCCCGCATTTGTCTAATTCTGGACTGTGTTTTGGTTAAACTAATGTTCACTCTGTCTGGCTTCTCTTACCTTTGCTAAAGATCATTAAAAAAACCAAGACCACTGACCAAGAATTGCCTGAAGCTAAGCTCCATTGTTATGCTGACAGAAACAGCGATGTTTCTCCACATTAGCTCTTTATCATTACAACATCAGAGACCAATTGAAACATCAGTGTGTCAAAAGTGCACTGCTGCAAAAACATCCTCCTTATTTGGAGCTTCTGTGTATTTGGAGCAGCCGTGAAGGCTTCACAGATCACAGGACGCTTAGTTTCTTGACCACGTGTCGTGTAGAATCAGGGATCTCAAATATTTAATCATGAAATTTTATGTTTTTTGGGACTTTAAAAATGGCATCAGTTTTTAAAAAAAATCAAGATTCTAAGAAAAGTGGGGAAAAAACATGATGTGTGAGAGAAACCTAGGTGTGTGTGAGTGTGAGGTGTGCAAGAGAGGTGTGTGTAAGTGTGATGTGGGTGGAAGGGGTGGGTGTGAGGGTGGGGTGAGAGGAAGGGGTGGGTGTGAGGGTGGGGCTGTGTGTAAGAGATGTTGACTGTTCTGAAGCAGTACAGGCAGAGAGTTACTGTAAATACATGAACTCTGCCTGGGACAGACTTACTTGTGATTGTAAATATTTGTATATAGTTCAATTGTTAAACATTTTTTAACATATTATAATACTAATGTGTGTGTAAGCTGAAGATTTTCAAAAGCTTTATCATGTATGTTTGTGGATTTTTACAGTAAAAAGAGAACTTCCTAATGTATTTTCTGGTTTTGTTGGGGTTTTTTTTCATTACATAGGTTTAAGACTTTAAATATCAGAAAAGTACAAGTAATGCAAAAACGGGAGAAATACCCTCAAGGTTTGGAGGATTAAACACATGGTTAATGCTTAACTTTGGCTTCCCAGGCTAGGATTTAGCCTCATCCAGTACTCTATTTTTTCAATGCTCTTTCATAATGCTTTCTAGTTCAGGTCTAAATCCTCTTCTGGGAAGCCACTCTCAAGTGTTTACCTTGGTTTTAAAGAGTGTATCAACAAGTGACAAAAGAGCTAAGAGCTAAGTGTGAGTGCTGTTCTGAGATCATCAATAAACCTTTTCACACAAAAGCATTTCTGAGTGTAGCTTAGTGCAGCTTCATTAAAATGATGTGAGACTTAATTCCGACAAAGGCATAATTGATCTGTTCTTGCTCTTACTGAAGGATCATGGAATACTTCTGCACCATTAAAACCAGGCATGTATAAAAAGTCCAGCCCGCTGTCAGATTTCATACGGCCCGCAGCTTCGGTCTTATAATGTGTTGTTTATGGCTCACTGCCTCTGTCAGAATAAATAAATAATAAAACTTTAGAAATGTAATTCCAATGCTGTTAACATTGAAAAGCCTAAAGCACACAAATGAACTTAAACTCTAAAATGAGGTTTGGTTGATGTTATGTACTTGTAGATGTGACACAAACTATTGCTTTCTGAAAGATCTTTTAGTTTGAAACTTTAATGATAACAGACCGCTGCATTTCTTATAACTCCTGTTTAAAATGTTCATGAGGCAAAGATGTTTATCAAACTCGTGGAAATTTAAGGTATTCTATACAGTTTGTTCAGTGTTATCTGACTCTCGAGATATAAAAGTAAGGCAGAATTGTGTTTTTAGAGTTGTTCACGTCTGCCTGAGTGTCTTATATTTAGTTAGATCGCCATTTGAAAAATGAATGTAATTGTGACAATGAAAATTGTTTTATAATAGAGTGTATTAACTATCATGTAACTTTTGTGGTTAAAAAAATGTCAGAAGGAACTATTGTCATCCGGGCATCTTCACTTTATCAAATTTGGCCCCCAACAAGTTTGGACACCCCTGCTCTAGGGGGTGAGGCACACAACTTGAAAAACACTGACCTAGAGAAAGCTACAGAGCAAAAGTTGGGCTTGATCTGTCTACCACCTACTCATTCACTGTATTTATCCAACAGCCAGTCCAGAATTCTGTCTGTGTTTTCTCTTAATGTCCTTCCTGAAATAAAGTCATCTGAGCAGGAAGTTACCTGAACATGTTCACCTGTTTCATTCATTTCTCCTCCTTCACTCTGCCGTGTTTATTCGGCTTCAGAAGCTGAACAAGCTGAGAGAGTTGGAGAGCGCTCTTTAGAAGATTGTCATTTTTAGTTAATGTTGTGTTAGATTTTTACTGGTTAATGCTACATTCAGTTTAATCCAAATGTTTATAATTTTCACATTATGTTTGTTGGGATTTTTTGTTGTATTTAGGTGATGGATCACCAGAATGAGAGAGAAGAGGATGAAAATGCAGCTCTGAAGGTAGAATCATTTCCTGCTTTACATGTATCCTAGAATCCCGTCCCATACCAAACATTCCCTAATAATGTCCACAACAAATACACAGATAAACAAAAAGAAAAACAGACAGACAGACAGATGCCACAGTAAAAAAATACCGTAGACATCCCCTGTGGCACCTGTAGTAATGCCTTTTGGAATTGTCTGATGTTTGCAAAGAAATTAAAATAAAAACTTCAGAATTTAAAAATATAGCTTCCAAAAAAAGTATCTGATTCTGAACAATGGAATATTATTTTATGTTTTGTGAATTTAAACTTTAAACTTTAAACTTGTGTTTGTTATGTAAACATTTACTTCAGAGCATCATTTAATTCTTCTATAATAATCCTGAAGAAATTATTTCACTCAGTATCTCAGTCATTTTTTCTTTCTTTTCTACAGAGAGTTTGTTCCAGGAACTCTATGGACACTGACTTGAATAACAAGGAAGTGCCAGAAACTTGTAAAAACTTACCCTGTTTATGCATCATTATGTGAGTTGGGTTTTTTGACTCACAGGAATGAAATAATTTTGTGGAGCACGTTTATATAACGAGTAATTGTGTGAACTAAATTCACTTAATTCAGTCTGAAATTCTGTATTTATCATGATATAAAAATTATGTTTCATTGAGAAATAACATCATATCATAGTCTTTTAGCTGCTGATTTCTGCAGATTATATTTTGTGAATTGTGTTTTGTCTGTAATTATTCCTCTACCTTTATGATCACAGCGGTCCTCTTTTCCTCTGGATGTTCTTTTTTGTCTGTGGACTGTTTGGCTTTGAATGGAATCAGTAATCGGAGATAAAGGATGCTATCAGCACGCAGACACACAGATGCCTCTCTCAGCACCCTGTCCATACCATATCTGTATCATCCTTATTGCATCACTGAGCCACTCCTCTAAAACCTCTATACCACACCTCTACCATATCTGTACCTCTCCCTCCACTGTACCACCCCTCTGTCATCTCTATACCACCACTATACCACCACTCTAAAACCCCTCTACCATCTCTTCACCAACCCTCAGCTATCGCTGTACCAACCCCCTACCCTGTCTCTGTATTACCTCTGTGCAGCTCTGCACCCTTTCCTATTGCCCTGTATTTAGAACAATAAACACTGATCCTGATCCAGTGTTGGAACTGTCCATCTACTTTATTTTAATCTCAGAAATCTCTTTGAAATTTCACAGAGGAGAACTGCAAGTGTAATTATACACCATATTTGCAATACAATAACTAATGCCATGACATAACCTATTTAATTTTGTGGAGTCTGCCCTCATTGAGTTATGAAGGTTGTATAGTAAATGTGAATTCTTTTGATGTAGATTTTGACGTCAACCAATAATAGAATTAAATCAAGACTATTTTGTGAAAATTAATGAAACATTTCTAATAAATGAATCTATTTCTAAAACACAAATACAGCAATCAAACATCAGTATATCTACAGTTTAAGTAAAGGGGCAGTTGAGTGAAGGAATGACTGAGCATGCACTGCATCCAAATTAATGAGAGAGGGAAAGCATGCACTCAAGCACATGCATGACAAAGTGAGAGGAAAATTTCCGTTCCTGTCTACATGAGGGACAGGCAGGGAAAATGGTGTGAATTTGAATGGTAAAGATGTTGTTGACAGAGTTCCATGTAGGTGCAGAAGTAATGCCTGGAATGCAAATTCTTGTAAAGCTGAGTTTAGATTCTTCACAGATAAAAGATGAGCATGAACATATTCAAAAAGTTTAACTGTACAGCATTTGTTTCTGAAGGTTTTCAATACCCAGATATAAAGGTTCAACCTTATGGGATTAGATATTGCCTCTATCTATAGTTCAGTCCTTTGTCCTCACAAAAGTTTGAAGTATAAGTTTTTACAGTGAAAATTTAGAATGCAGATTTTGGTTCCATCCAGTTGCTGCTGGGAATTGTCTGGTTCACTGAGGTTTAAGGATGAAGTTTCTGCAGTTGATAATGAAGGACTTGATCACTTCACTTACTTAAAGGCTGCAGAAAAAGATCATAGCAAGCCTGAGTTTGTTAGAGGCTTGTTGTGATCTTGAAGGTTTTTTTGTTTTCTCCAGAAAAACATGGTGGACTTGCTTCTCTTCCTCAGGGGTGAGCTCCTTGCTTCTCCACACCACATCTGCGGCGCCTGCAGTTGTAAAGTCGGTCCATCTGTCATTCTCCAGCACCTTGGCTGAGTTTTGGAAGTGTTCCTCTGTTCTCAATTTGGTTTTGTTGAAAGTGTGTTCACTGGCCCTCGTACCCTTTCCATTCATTAAGTTTAAAAAATAAAAATAAATCTAAAGATGAATGTCTGCCTTCACGCCTGCCCTCATTCAGGAGAAAGGGGAATACGTGACAGATGGACCGACCATCAGAAACAAGACAAGGCAGATAAGGCGAGCACAAGGTGCGAGCCCGAGGAGGAGCAGTGGCTCCTGACAGAACTGTCCTTGCTCTCCCAGGAGCTGAT
The DNA here is from genome assembly GCA_037577275.1 of Bryconaethiops microstoma. Lineage (NCBI taxonomy): Eukaryota > Metazoa > Chordata > Actinopteri > Characiformes > Alestidae > Bryconaethiops > Bryconaethiops microstoma. Next base: position 12,646 of record JBBJLS010116688.1, read on the forward strand.
CGAGCGAGATATGGCTGCATATGGAACCAACTGGCTAGTCCCGCAGCCAGTGAAGAGGAAGCGGGAAGGCTGTCTGGAGCACACCGGCGAAGGCGATGGCCACAAGGGATGGAGTCCCTGGTGCTCTTCAAGTCCTCCCGCTAGCGTAATGCCAGTACCCTCAACCAGTGAGGAGGAAACGAGCGAAGAGGCCCGCTTTGAGCACCCCGGCAAAAGCGCTGGCAAAGAGTGCTCTTCCGGACCTCCCGCTGGTTCCGAGGACCCTGAAGCAGCAGATGGAAGAAAATGAGAGGCAGTTGGAAAACCTCTCAGGGCTATTTGCGATGCTGGTCGAGGCCATCGACCCACAACAACTCTGCGAAGCCACGCATCCAGTCTCGCCTCTACTCGAGGTGCAGCAGCCCGTCTCGCCGCTCCTTGACGGCACGCAACACACCTCACCGCTCCATGCAGCCGCCGCCGGGTGGGAGCACATGGCTATGCTCCCGAGCACCAAGACAACGCTTGACCTGTGCTGGCACCCAGGAGACGGCTGCAGCCTCCCACGCCTGCCCCCCGGCTTCATTTAGCAGAGTCAGGTAGCGTAGCCGTGGTTAGAGTTGGGGAGAGATCAGGTTGCCCAGAGCCTTTAGACTTACTAGGCCCTTTAGAGGAGCCATTAGGCTCATTAGTCTTTATACAGTCTTTATATTTCACAGTAGTTTCTGTTTCTTACCAAGGACAGACATCAGTATATCTCCATATTCTGCAGGTAGGTGGCTTTTACCTCAACTTCATCAGGTTTTCCCACTTTAGAGATATACCAAGGAATTTTAAACTGAAACCCTGAACCTCCCAGATCAGACCAAACTTATTTTACTGGATAGAAGAACTTTATTATGTCATGGGGCTTTGAGGACATTCCAGAAATATTTAATGCATGATTTGTTGAGAGTGGAAGATGTGCCCCATCCTCCACAGGCACTGCAGAACAAGCACGACTTCCATCCTGTTTATTACCCTGTCTAATTTTAACCTGAACGTATTTCAGTCTGTTAAAGTGGAGACCACTTTTCTTTACAATCAAGCAGAAAAGTAATAAACATTATTAGTTTTTTTTATTATAGTATTTTGTTTTACTTTACTTCCCAAATATATAAACAAACTTGCAAAATATTAATATTAATAATTGTAATAATTAGTAAATATTACTCATCTTGAAAAGCAGAGCCTCTACTTTTAAATAAAACATATTAAAAAAAAACAATTGCTTACAACAGGAGAATGGTTCTATTTCAAGATACACTATATGGACAGAATTTGGACGCCTGACCATTACACCAACAAGGACATTAATGACATTGCATTCAAATCCATAAACTTTAATATGGAGTTGGTCTCCCTTTGCAGCTATACCAGCTTCCACTCTTCTTGGATGGATTTCCACAAGATTTTTGAGTTTCTGAGGGAGTTTGTGCCCATTCACTCTGTAGAGCATTTATGAAGTCAGACACTGATGTTGGACGAGAAGGTCTGGATCACAATCTCCGTTCCAGTTCATCCCAAAGGTGCTGGATGGGGTTGAGGTCTGGCCAGTCAAGATCTTCCACACTGAACTCCTCCAGCACGTCTTTATGGAGCTGCTTTGTGCAATGGGACACAGTCATGCTGGAATAGAAAAGGTTCTTTCACAAACTGGGTCCACAAAGTTAGAAGCATGGTGTTGTCCAACATATCTTGGTCTGTTGAAGTATTAAAATTGCCCTTCATTGGAAGTAAGGGGCCTTGAACAGACCCTGAAAAGTAGGTGTGTCCCAAAACTTTTGTCCACATAGTGTGTCAGAGGTTTGATGGTTAAATTGTGATCTGATAGTGACGATTAAAGTCCAACTAAATCAATTAAAAGAGAGATTGAAACAGGTAAAAGAGATGATTCAGTGTAGAACGATCTGTCTAATCTTAAATTCTGTCTGATTATAAATTCAAAGGAAAAAACTGTTCCGATGGTGGTTTCTCGCGTGGTTTCTGTGATCATCTCCCTGCAGTCCAGGTGGAGGCGCTATTTCTACAGCTGAGGTTCTCCAAGACCAGTGAAGTGGAGAAGCGGAAGATCTACTGTGGTCACCAGTTCACGCCTCCGAGCTTCTACAGTGTTGTTGAAGGAGAGTAGCAGGAGCTGCTCTGATGAAGGTAGGACACTGTTCAAGAGCTCCTTACCAATACTCTGGGAGGTGTTCACTGTGTGAAGAGCAGGGAGCAGAACACGCAGACCAGCACGGGAGCAGCCTTTCTCCACACTGGACCTTCACCTCACCAGCCATCGAGCGGCTCTGACGCGGTGTGTTCTAATCGGTTTGATAATTCCTTAATTAGCTAAGTGTTTAGTGATTAATTATCATTAATAACTGCTGACAGAAAAGTCTCATCCTGAATATTTACTACACGTAATGACCGGAATCCAAACATAAAAACAGATTAAAACGGGAGAGCCTAGCGCGGGGGCTCTGGATAACAGAACACACCCACCGAGTTAAACTGACTCGGACAGAACCAGAATTTGACCCAGAATTTTCCTGACTGACTCTGACTGATCTAGATGGACCCTGACAGACCTGGACTGACTGGGATTTACCCGGGCGAAGCCAGATTGATTCGGACTGACTGGGACTGACCCAGACTGATTCACATTCATTCGGACTGACTGGGACTGACCTGGACGGATCCAGATTGATTCTGACTGGCTTGGACAGACTCGGACTGACACAGCAGTGCCAGATTATGTGAGTAACCCCATGCCTGGTCTGAAACATGATCAGTCTGACTATCTGGGGGTTTATAATAATCTGTTGGATGTTTTGGTTTTAATGATTTTGTGTCGGATGGTTTCCATGTTTTAGTATCATCATACTACATACACTACCCATCAGCTAGGATATTTTAGCAAACATCTGGCAGCACTTTAACAATCACCTAGGATACCAAGGTAAACAAATAGCAACACCCTAGCAACCACCTTGGATACTATTGCTGTTACTTAGCAACACTCTAGCAATCGCTTAAATTACTGCTGTAACCATCTGCCGCCGCTCTAGTAAACCCCTGGGAATGTGTTCAGTTGTGCAGTCATTGCACTTTCCCGGTTAATGTTTAATTTAATTAATGTTTCAGTTTTAAATAAATATTCAGGTTGTTTTATTAGACCCCATAAAGAGCAGAAGACAAAAACAAAACACAAACATCAAAAGAGGAGGTTATATGAGATCTAATTTAGCCAGGTTTGTTTTAGTACATATAGGTTAGCTCTGTTCTTGCTCATGTGAAATAATTATAAAATTATTACACAGAACATTAATAAAGCTACAAGATTATTTAATGAGCTAGAACCCTCAGTGCCTCTCCAGCAGGAAACCGTGGAAAGAAACATCTTGTGGTCCTGTCAGTCCTATGACTGCAATTATACAGTTGTTTACATTGTTTAATTTAACAATAATAGTAACATTTGCAGTTTTATGTAAGTTTGGTTATTCCTGTGTGTTGACCAGCTCCGTTCTAAACTTCCTTATTTGCTCTTCTTGTTTGAAGAGTGTAGTTTGGCTGGTTGGTATGGCAACACAGAAACTAACCTGTACTTCCTAAGAACTGCTCAAAACTATCAGAGCTTCATCCCTTCTTCACCTTCACAATCACTTTTCCATTACGACAGAGGAATCTCATTTTAACTTTAAAATAAATTTATGTTGACGCATCAAAGGCATTCAAAAATCAAAATAGAAGTGCAAGAGAAGACAACAACCTTGTCTTTTCACCTGTGGACACCCATTTCATGAAGCTCCTGTTGCACAGTTTTTGTGCCCACCTCTGAGGCTGAGCTGTTGTTGCTTCATTTCACAATAACAGCAGTAACTTACAGTTGACCAGGACAGCTCTAACTGGGCAGAAGTTTTACATTCTGACTTGTGGCAAAGGTGGCATCCTTAGATAGTGCCCTAATGTTTGTAGGTGTCTTAACACTCACTGCTAACAGGTGTGTAAAATCAGACACACAGTCTCTACTGGGAGTAAAACGGGTTGTGTTGAAGAGGTTAGTGACATTAATTGCACCCCCCCCCAAAAAAAAAAAATTGTATTATTATGTTTCATGCTTTAATTTTAAACATTTGTTTCTGGTTCTTTTCCCCAAAACAGAAATGAACATCATCTTGTAGGAAGTCGTGCTCCTTCTTACCAATTTTGAATTCACCTCTGGGTTTTCTGACATGAGGAATACATTTAAACATGGCCTGCAGAAGTAGTTTCCCTACGATCTACACTGACACACCTTACAGCCAAATGCAGAATGATGCAGGCAAGGTGAGAACTCACCACTGCCCAGAGTGTGGGAGGAGTTTTGGAGACCGCAGTAATCTCAGGAAACACCAGCGCATTCACACCGGAGAGAAACCGTATCAGTGCTCGGAGTGCGGGAGGAGCTTCAATCAACAGAATCATCTCCAGAGACACCGACGTGTTCACACTGGAGAGAAGCTGTATTTCTGTTCGAAGTGTGGGAAGAGTTTTACTCGACTGAGTACCCTCGAGCTGCACCAGTACATTCACACTGGAGAGAAACCGTATCAGTGCTTGGAGTGTGGAAAGAGCTTTAATCAACAGAGTAATCTCCGACTGCACCGGCGCATTCACACTGGAGAGAAACCGTTTTACTGTCTGGACTGTGGGAAGAGTTTTTCTCTAATGAGTTCTCTCAGAAAACACCAGCCCATTCACACAGGAGAGAAGCCCTTCCACTGCTTGGACTGCGGGAGGAGTTTTACCTTGAAGGGTCATCTTACAACTCACCAGCGCCTCCACACGGGAGAAAAACCATACTACTGCTCAGAATGTGGGAAAAGCTTCAGACACTCAGGTACATTAAAGGAGCACAAGTGCATTAAGAGGGAGGAAGAAACTGATTTCCAGGTTACATGAGGCAATGCTCCTGGGACTCGGCAGAACCGCATCCTTTATTTCCATGGATAAATCAAATGGAAAAATGTTTGAAAAATTGAAAAGAAATTCCCACAAAAATTCAAATATTGAACAATCTTAATGTATAGATTAATGTATCAGTGGATAAAGCCTACTCATTCTGAGCTTTCACAATCAATTCTGAAACATTTTGTTTTTAGTTAGTACTCCTACTTTGCTTGTAAATCACTAAATGTTTCATTTTTGCACTGATTTCAAAGCATTAAAACCATTTTGTAGGCCCAAATATTTTCTTAAAGTTGACCGATGCTGTTTCCTTCTCATGTTCATTGCCGACGAATTCTTCACATATCTCAGAAGTTTAAAAGTATTTAATTCAACAAAAAAATCTTTGTAATCAGAAACCACAACACACTTTTCTAAACCAGTTTTTCGTGCTGATTTCAGATCTGCTTGCAGTTTTTTTCAGTCACATCAACGTTTTGAATTATGAGTAATATTAGTTTTGCAATAGACTCACATGCGGTTTTTATTAAACCTCAGACACCGATCAAGTAAGTGTTTGAATATTTTCAGTGTGAAGTCAGACAGACTCA
>JBBJLS010116698.1:0-18185 GCA_037577275.1 Bryconaethiops microstoma
GAGAGAGAGAGAGCGAGAGAGAGAGAGAGAGAGAGAGCGAGAGAGAGAGCGAGAGAGAGAGAGAGAGAGAGAGAGAGAGAGAGCGAGAGAGAGAGCTGTCATTTTGATACAATTGTGCCTCTCTGCTCCAGACCTAAACAATGACATCACCAAAGTAATCACACACCACAGCTGTTTTATGTATGTAAAAGTTTAGCTTGACAGGGTCTAGTGCTGGACAGTTTCAAATAATGTCAGACAGTAAAGAGAAGAGAAATAAAGCAAAATGCTGTGAATAGAGACAGACAAAATTATGCGTAAAGAGAGAGAGAGAGAGAGAGAGAAAGAGAGATGGAGGGAGAGCGAGTCTCTTCAGGACTTTACATAATAAAGGCATCATTTGACAAATGTCTTAGGTTTCTCATTCAACGTAAGGGACTGTCTGAGTACTACAGGGAAGCACAGAGCTTTTCTTTTTAGAATTCACAATGTTTCATGCGTGTATAATGTTTTTAAATATTTGAGCAAGAGTATTTTTAATAAAAAACGACCTACACACCTCTGCTTCAAATGAAAATGTAAACTTTAAATAAAAGACCTGCCATTTGGGAACAAGTAATGCAGTTCAACTCTATGTTGTTTTAACGGATCCACACTCAAAGCAGCAACTACAGCATGACCTGATAAACTATATCTAGAAGTTATCAAAATGTAGAGGATATGGAGTTCTTTTGTAGTTTACTTTGAGTGGTTTAATTAAAAAATTGTGTTAAAACTAATCTGCTATGTGGAGGCTTTACTTTAGCCTGGCTAGCTCTCATGGAAATGATGCAATACAAAACTGCTGTAGCTATGTTGCATTTTACTCTGCATTAGGTTGGGCCTCATGATCCTCTAGATGAGGTTGTCTTCTTCAAAGTTTCTCCAAATGTTTGTTGTTTTTTAAAAAAAAGAAATAATAGCTTCACTAATGTGCATCTGTGTTTAAGGATATGTTTGCTCTGTCTGTTTTAAGCTACATAAATCATGAAAACTTTGTCCAGCTGATCAGACTGGGGCACGTTTTTGTGTGTGGGTGTGTACATGGAAGTCTGAGGAACAGCATGTGTGTATGTGATGTGTCACAGGGAAAACCACAGCGGGCTTTCTCACGTTCTGTTTACATTTGAAATGTTCCAGGCACTAGTTTCCCAAAATCATAGATGGATGGATGGATGGATGGATGGATGGATAGATAGATAGTTAGATAGATATAGTTAGATAGTTAGATAGATAGATAGATAGATAGAGAGAGATATATGACATGACTATACCGGTACAGCTGCCATAAGTGTGGGCTGTAGAACAGTGCTGTCTCCTTTACTTCCCTTCTTAATCTTGGTAGACTGGGAGGAAAAACAATGAATGAATGAATAACCTGGAACTTTGTGTTCAGACTAACCAGGAAAATATCACACACATGTTCATACTAGGGCATTAACGACTCCATATTTTTTCGAGTCGACTTATCCGTCAACAAAGTCGAGTCGAGGAACAAAGTCCAGCGGAGGAACACAGGTGTCCAACATTGAGCAACTTTTATGAAAGTTTTCTGTGACATTAACAGTCAACATGACAATTAAACAAAACAAAGGCTAATTCCTTGAATTTTCTGGTAAATTTAAGTGTACAACAGAAAGTGGGAACAGTTTAAGCCGCGCAGCCACTCAACTTCCTCCGGACTGGACGACTCTCTGCAGTGCTAGCGTTAGCCATGTTAGCTGGCGATGCTGTTTCAGAGGCCGTGCAGAACGTCGGTACTGTTACTGTACTTTAACACCGACTTGCAGGTTGTGCAGGTCACCGTGCTGTTTGTGTGGTCTAGAGTGAAGTATCCCCACACATGTGACGTGTGTCTGCCAACGTTCCCGACCTTTTAATGAAGGGACTATAATAATCGGTTAAACCAAGGAACGTGTGTCAGCGTAAGCCAATCAGAGGCAGAGACTGCATTATGTGCACAAGCGAGCGCACAGAGAGAAGAAAAAAACAGGACTAGTCGACTTCTTTCAGGGGGCGTCGACTTGTGCCTCTGAAGTCGACTAGTCAACTTTTGTGTTAATGCCCTAGTTCATACTAATATTTGCTTGAATATTGACAGCCATTATGTGTTTGTTTTGGTGGTACTGAAGGAAGTGTTGCATAATATGTCAAAAACCGAGTGTTTACTCAGTGTCCAGCTCTATCACCAGATATACATTTCTGGCCTTCACTGGACACACAGACTTGTGGACTTGTGTTATTAGGAAGGACCATAGGACTGTAGGGTCCACAGAAGAATGGAAAAATAAGAAAAACAAGATCAACTGTTTCTTTAAACATTAGCTCAGAATCCATGAATGTGGAAATGGAAAAGTCTGGACAACTTTAGACTTGAGCACATGTTTACAAGATCACATCTTAGTCTTAGACATCAAACCAAATGGACTGGCTGATGGTGGGGGGGGATTATGAGGATGTAGTGTCTTTTTACATTTGTCCCCAGTACTTGAGTCCAAACCCAGAATCTATTCACACCCATGAATGTCTTTCAAACTATAGATCAACGGCACAATTCCATATGCCACCTCGACCCCCAACAACAGGTTCTTTGGACTTCCATTAGCTTTGGAAACAGCTTTAATACTCAGCCAAACATATCACACTGTCTGAGCAAATGCCTAGCAATTTTATACATGCCACAGATCATGGTGGGATGATAATAGCCTAATTGTATCATATAGCACATCTATATGGACACATCTGTCCCCTTATGTATACAAGTTTTTTTTTTTAATTTGTCAATGTTGAAATTAATTTATGTAGATGTGGTAAATCTTTTAGAACTTCAGTAATGTATGGACAATGTGTGCAGGGCCATTACAAAAATTTATTTATTTTTTTGTTCTTTTTGTCAATTTCCAATCTGCCACTTATCATCAATTCAGTGCTGTCAGGTCTTTGGGCGGCCGCTAGAGGCCGCCAGGGTTTTGTTTATATAATTCCTGAGCACACCAGGTTTGTGTTTATAATTTGTTTCAGCTGTTGGTGTGCTCAGGAGAGAGGATGTTTGAGTTGTTATTGATGGCCTGCCATCACTCCGGAGAAAGGGGGAAACGTGACAAGTGCTTCCTTATTCAGCCATAAGTTTTGTTACACAACTTTTCCATTCATGTGTTCATTTCCCTTAATTTTTTTCCTAAATTTTATTAATTTTGGAACCACATTTATCAATTTAAATGTTCATTTCTGAAAATGCATGTTTAAAACCTCAAACGAAAATTAATTGATAGCTCTACATTGCTTTTAATTTTACAGCATGAAATATTTTATAATAAATTAACATGGTTTGTGTTTGTATGTTTCTGAGTGTGGGGATATTTACCTGGTCTGCGAGTGTTTGGGGTGAGGAGTATCCAATTCTACAGCCGTAAGCCACACACACCATCTCTGCACTGAGCTCTAGGACATGTGCCAGGGGCAGGTATGCAATGTATGTGTCATCCACACTGCATTGACAAACCATTCATGTAAAAGGACATAGATTACATACATAGATTACATCTAATGTGGATAACTTTTTCCATGAATAATTTGTTTGTCACACTCTACATCTTCTAAATGATTAGTGTATATGGTCAATGGTGGCCCCTATAGTGGTCCCTTTCCATTCATGGAAAATGACAGCTGAAACACTGTAAACCTAAAAACTGACCACACAGTGGCTGAATGAGAAAAAGGTGAATGTCCTTGCATGGCCTAGTCACAGTGCAGACATAAGCCCTACTGAAAATCTGTGTAAATACTTGAACATCGCAGTCTACCAACAGTCAGCATCCAATTTGACTGAGCTTGAACAAGAAGATTGGGCAAATGTGCCTCTGGACAGCAGTTTTCAAATAGTGCCACAGATTCTCACTAGGTTTAAGATCATATCGCTGACTTGGCCTTTCTAAAAAACAGAAACCTTTCTGTTTTGGACCCATGCCAGTGTCACTTTGGCTTTAGGGTCATTGTCAAGTTGAAAGAATATTCTCCCTAGCCATAGGTTTATACCAGACTGGAACAAATTATCCAGCAATATTGTGTTGTATTTGTATGCATCCATTTTTCCTTCACCTCTGAAAAGACTCCCAGTTCCCATAGATTAAAAGCATCCCCATAGCATTATGCTGCCACCACTATATTTCACTGTTGGTATGGTCTTTTAAGAGGCATGGGCAGTATTTGTTTTATGCCTCACATACCTCTTCGAAGTCTCTCAAAAAGTTCTATTTTTATGGTCTCATCTAGACCATAAAAACTTCACCAATGTTTTTTTTTTTTTTTCAGGTTAGTAGAGTCCAAATAGTTGGTTGAATTGTAAAAGTCTATAAAAATAATTATTAAAAAATCTGTTCATTCTTTTGGCTGTTGTCTTTTGCGGTTGTGTTGAAAAAAAAGGATATGAGACACTTGTACATTACACATTCATTAAGCCGTTAAATATTTAGTATCATCCTATGAAACATCACAATAATAATCACAGGTCTAATATAACTTTATAAGAAGTAATTCTTTGTGTGTGTGTGTGTGTGTGTGTGTGTGTGTGTGTCTTTCAATACCCAAGGTTGGGGATTCTCTCTGCCATTCCAGCAATTCCCGCAATGAGGTTGCTATGGGAAATCATGACGCCCTTGGGGACACCTGTGGAACCACTAGTGTACATGATCACAGCGATGTCGCTAGGATTAGGAGATCGCCTCTGTCTGGAGACTTGAAAAGATGAGGCAGAGAGCGGAAGAGAAAGGGAAAAGAAGTTTGTCATGGAAGGGAGCAGTGCTGTTTTACATTACTGTCATTTTAGTATTGTAATCACTGAGAATACTTCAAACAAATGTTCCTGACAAAGCTCAAAGTGAAGCAAACTGAACTGAACTGAATGAAACAAAACTGAACTGAGCTGACCTAAATCAAACTGAACTGAACTGACCTGAGCTGAGTTGAATTGAAACCATTTGAACTGACGTATCTTTACCCCAACCATGATTTCCTTAGCTACTGTTGTGGAGTTGGACTAGCTTTACTGAAGTGATCCTCAATCAGTCCTCAGGGACCCCACCAGACAGTGCACATTTTTGCTCTAACCTTATGTGCTGGGTGCTGGGATAGAGCAAAACTGTGGACCATTTGGAAGTCCCTGAGGGCTGGTTTGAGAACTCCTACAGAACACTACTAAAATCTATTTCAACCTAATAAGAAACTTTAGCTGAGATCTAAACATTCCTGCCTCATTTTGTTGTTCTTTTGGTGTCCTTGAGTAATTTGTCTTTGGTGTCCCTGAGTAATTTGACTGATGTAGATCAAGGCTTGATATTAATATAGCTTGTCATCTGTTTTGTTTTTGCTGTAAGATTGGTATAAGGCAAGAAAAATGTCAAGTCACAGCATACAAAATAAAAACTATTCAAAATATCCATTGAAATTAATGATGTACCGTATTATTTAATATTTTGTCAAACTGATTTGTGTATTTCAGTTTCTTATAAGTTTGAATGAGATTTTTATTGTTCTGTCAAGGTGTCCATTCTTGCTATGAAAGTGGACCAAACATAGACAGGTCAACTAAACTGAATTAACCAGAGAACAAAAAATATTGAACAGATAAAATTTAATTATATAAAAAAACCCTGCCCTGTGCTAGAGATAATGAAAGTGCCTTTTATTGTGTGTGTGTAAGGTCGGTATGAAATTCTACAGAAACACAAAGTATATGCAATATTGTGAAATCATGCTTCAGTTTGTTTGTGTCGATTTGAAATCAGTTTGTGAATACATGACCCTTTACAAACACAATTACGCAAACACACTCAGTGGAACCAGCTGTTAAAGGTCAGTCAAATGGTACTGCTGAGGGGAGGAGAAAGGAAGAGAACACATGCATATAGTAATGAAATTATGTTAGGAGGAGGATGGAGAAGGTTTCATAATAGAGAAAAAGGGGCTAATCAGGAACATAAAAATGAAGAGAGAGAGAGAGAAAGTGAGGCAGAGGGCAGGAGTAAGAGAGATGAGGGGAGAGGGCGACAGACAGAGAGGGATCAAGAAAGAAAGACGTCTGCACCCCCTGGCCTTAATTTGACACAGATGTGGGCGCTCTCTTTCACATGACCTAAAGGGACCTTACATACACAAACACAAATATCTACACATGCGCACAAAAAGACACTATGACAAAAAAAAAAAAAACACACAAATGTCCTTGTGCACACATACACACACACACACACACACACACACACACACACACACACACACGCTTTACCATATTCAGGTTTGGCTCCCAGTGCCTGTACAGCGGCCATATTTTGTATGCTGATGCCTTGTGGATAACCAGACCAGGATGTTTGCTTGCTGTCAATGACAATAATATGCTGGAGCCTCGGCACATCCATTAGAATTGACTAACAAAGGAATACAAAATATTAAATTATCATTATATTCCAGATAGATAGGAATCATAAAAAGGGTACTGGCACATTGGACCGTAAAACAAGCCAATGCTAAGGCAACTGGTTACAAATTATAGTAATTAAGAATTTAGTAAGTAAGAATGCTCAGTGACTCAGCAGATTGCTAAAAACAAAAAGCCACACAAGACTAAGGAAAAGCAGTATATTCATTCATAAATTTTTACATTGTCAGAACCTCATTTTCAATGTAGCCAAGTAGCACAGGAAACAACAACAGGATGATAAATTATGTAGAAGTGAGACATAATACAAGAAAAATTAGGATAGAAAACAGGATAACAAGGGGGAAATAATAAAATGAAAAATACATTAGTAAAATAATATTAAATTGGCCTTTTTTACATGCTTGACTACTGTGAAACAAAATGTATGTAAAATATGCTTAACCCAACCTTAATTTAGCCCTGAAAATACACCAAATCCCTTAATTTGAATTAAGATGCAGTTAATTTGTGAAACCGACCCCCTAATTTTACCTTCAAATTAGATTTAAGGCATGAGTGTGAAACCCCTTAATCTTAAATTTAAGGCATTAATTCAGGAAGTTCGATTATTTAAGGGGCAAATTTGAAAGAGTAAAGGGAATTTTTTTTTTTTACCCCTTAATCAGCCTTAATCTGTGCACTTTTTCCTTTAATTTTCCTTAATTTCCTGTATGGGAAATTAAGGTAAAAATTAATGTCATTTTAAAGGGTAAAATTAAGGCATTTGGTTTCATAGCGACTATTACAGTATATATGTACTCTATAGTTAGAAAATGTGTTATTTTCCTGTTTCTGCATTACTGCGTAATCTGTGCATTGAGTAGCATGCAGTTTTTCAATTGCAGAAATATGCACTAGCTCTCAGTAATGGCTTGGTTTGCAAATTCTGATTTAGATGAAAAATAATATGGACTGGAAAGTTTGATTGTGTAACAAAAGTTTGATTTTACACAAATACACATTGTGGATTTATTTTATTCTATTCTATTGTTTTCTCAATTTTGCTGCTCTGAACTTTGTACTGTCCACTTTCTGCCGTTGAAAATAGTATTAAATGAAAATAAAAATAAAAAATTCTCTCAATATTGTACAAAATATACATGTATGTAAACTGTATGTAGATTTTAGTCCAATAAGCAGTTTATTTGGTCTTCAACAATGTTTTGGTAGGTAGTACATGTCAAAGTAACTTCCAGCAATTTTGCTGATCAGTGTGTGCAACGAATTTTAGGCTTAATCGGGTGAGAGCTTGAATCTTGTTGTATATCAGCAGCACACAGCACAGCACAGTAGGGCAAGCTTATCCAGACTAAAATGTCTGAGATATTTTTTGATAGCATTGTTTTATTCACTGTATTTTGTAATGTCTTTGTCCTTAGAAAACCCCTGAATTCTGATGTTTTTGACGAGTTTTGATTTTCTTGCAGAAAGTGAAAGTTGACCCCATTGCTCTTTAGGGTTTCATAATGACACAGTGGAATGAAAACTGTTGATCTCTTTTGTAAGAATCTGCATGAGGTAGGTGGATAAATCACGAAACCCTTTTTGTGGTTTCACCTCTGTGTGTAAGTATATGCAAATGTAAATGTGGATGTACCTTGAGTTTGGTCTCCAGCAGCTCTTTACTGGTGATTATATGGGTAACTTCAGTTTGATTGAGTCCATGTGCAATTGCTGGACCACCAAGAGTCGAGTAGATAGTGACCACTGTAACACACAAACAAATATCAGTTTGGTATGATTAAGATTTATGCCGCCTAAAGTCATACTAATATTTGACAGGATCTTATGTTATGATGAGTAGATGCAAAATATCATCAGCGTTACTTTTAACATTGTACAAATGAAGCATTGTTCATTTCAGTGTTTCTTAATTTTGCTCTTGGTGACCCACAGCCCCAGCACAACATGAAAAGCTTCATAATCAGGAAAGTTCAAATGTATCTACTTTTCCACAAGACATTTAAGTGATGGTGTGACTATTTTTCTTCTTTGTTTAGCTTACAAAGTGCAGACAAACACACACACACACACACACACACACACACACACACACACACATACATACACACACACACACACACACACACACACACGCTCTTATGACCTGGCTGTGTGACTAGCAGGCGGCTGAAACGTACCCAGTGACATCATCACTGCGTCACTGCCTGAGGGTGTGGCACCTCAGTCGTGGGACCCAAACAAAGAGGTGAAGTATGTGTGTAGGAGGGTGCCGGATGTTGAGGACTACGTGAGTATCTGATGTTGACAAAAATGCTGGGGTGCAGAAGTCAGCCAGAAGACTGGTGTGTTTGTATGCGCCCAAATTTAGGGATGTCCTTAAGAGCTGAGAAAAGGCACGTCGCCATAACACATCTTAATGACAAGAAGGGGAGAGCAAGAGAGTGAGAGAGCAATAAGGGGGGTGAGTGAAGAAGTGAGGGGGAGGGGATACGGCACACTTATATAACTGTCGAATAGCGGGGACAAACTGATCTTTTCCAGACACACACACTCGCACACATGAACACACAGCCTCATGCGTGTCGTAAAACACTGAGATATGGGAGAATAATGACCACGTGTCATGTGCATATATAGATTTTTGGATTGAAAATGGCACATTTATTACAAATACTACAAAGAGAGGCTCAACTTGACCACTCAAATGCTGTTGCGGCTTGAGAACATCTCTACATTAGAACCAGAGGATGGTGTAAGCTCACTAAACAAGAATTGCACATGTACAGGAGAACATTCTACTCCTGAAGCCAACCTGCAGCATCTTGAGGGTATTGAGGAAATGGCAACAACCACATTATTCTCAGTGTAGGCATCTTCCCTTCATGAAGACAGCTGTGAACTCCAACAATCACCAGCCATACCACAGCTACACGCCACCCTCTCTGAATCACCATATTCAGGATTCCCAAAGAAAATGGAGGACTTTTCTTCTGCAGGAGCTCTGGACCAAGAGGTCATGGGTTTAAATCCTACCTTCAGCATACCATCACTGGGTCCCTGAGCAAGACCCTTAACCCCAAGCTGCTCCAGGGAGACTGCCCCCTGTAGTTAGGGAAAGGAAGTCGCTTTGGATAAAAGTGTCTGATAAATGCCGTAAATGTAAATGCCCTCTCACTCTGTAGCAGCCAGCCTTCTTATAGCTCAGCGTCCCCTACCCCATCCCCCACAGCACTGCCCTCCTGTATTTAGTGCTCTCCGTCCACTTTCACAGTGACAGCAGCTTCAGGATTCAGCCAAAATTAGCAAGGATTAATATCTGCTAGGTCACTGCAATAATCGTGTTAACACACATGACTGCTCTCAGGACACGCTGGGACCTATTCCAGTAATAACCGGGAACAGGGTCAACAGAGTGCAGTCAGCTTGTGGGGTTAATCACTCTAACTTATGCACTATTCATCACAGGCCTAAATGTGTATTAGCCCCCACGTGCATTTTGAAGGTTTGAATGTTCGGTCACTAAACAACCAATCCAATTACTACACACAAGATTGATTTTATGCTCTTCATTGAAACTTGGTTAGCTGACAGCTCCAGTGCTTCAGTTATTAACAAAACAGCTCCACTAAACTTTAACCTTATTTAAATGTCTCTCATGTGGGCAGGAAAGGCAAAGGTGTAAGTGCGTTATATAGAGAATTTTCAATGCAACTAGTTGTGACTGGGTGAATTTTTTTTAATTTTTAATATCTCTGTATTGTCATAACATGTTCACTGAGAATTCTGCTTATATTATCTACAGTCCACCACAGTCCGGTTTATTGATGATTTTCTGAAATGCTGTCAATGACTTAAACTGATTTGAACTCCTATCATAATGGGAGATATTAATATCCATATTGACAGTCCTAACAGTGTGAAGTGTCCATTTGTCATACGTGAACACACCATAGCACAGAGTCTATACAGTACAAAATTCATTCTCTGCATTTAACCCATTCACCCGAGAGAAGCAGTGGGCAGCAGTGTGTGGAGATGGTACCTTGCTCAAGGTTACCTTAGAGGTGCCAGTGGCAGTCCTGGGATTTGGACCCACGACCTTATGATTACAGGGGCAACTCCCTAACCACTAGGCCACCAGCTGCCCCAACAGCATAGCCAAAGAAATTACTGCCATATTTAACACCTTTGAAGTCACATACCACATGACTGGCCTGCTCATTTCTGAGGTCATACACTGGACTCTGTTATAAGCAAAGGCCTCAGTATTACTTCTGTGAACATTTTGTGAGCATCACTATGTTTTCTTTAAGAGGTTTTGATAGGTTTCTCCTATCATTCAAATGAGCTTTAGAACTGTCAAAAAAAATGTACCAGAGATGGAAGCCATATCTATGTCTCTTAAGTGTATCAGAGGCAGCAGATGAACTCTAAAATTCTCAGGGTTCTTGATGCTATAGCGCCCCTCAAGGTCAAAACCATTTCTGGTAAACAGAAAGCACCATGGAGAAATTTCTTAACAATAACAAATCATAAGAGTGAATGCAAGAAAGCTGATCACCGTTGGAGGCAACCTAAACTTCAAGTCTAAAAAGACATTTTCAAAGAGAGACTCTACAACTACAATCTTGAGTTGGGCAGCGTTAGAAAGGCATATTTCTCGAATATCATTAACAGGAACACTAAGAACACTTGTGTGCTGTCTTCTTTAATCTCAACAAATTGAAATTATTAGATAAAACTTTAGCTCCAGTCACTCAAGTAGCGATGTGAACTTGATCCTGTAGAGACTAGAACTCCTGAGAAAATAGTGCTTCCTCTTTAACCAGCTTATCCCTTGGGCACTCTACCAACAAGCTTTTTAAAAAATGTTTTAGTAGCTTAGCACAGGACCTGTTGCATTTTGTGAATGGCTCACTTAATTTTTTTTAGAACTGCTGAAAACCACAGTTATTAAATCCCTTCTGAAGAAGCATAAATTGGACGGTTCTGTCCAATCTCTAATCTATAGGCAAGATTATAAAGAAAGCAGTTTTCATCAAATCAATCACTACCTAGACACTAACGGTTTCTTTGATGACTATTGTTCAGTTTGTGTCAACATCATAGTACAGAAACTGCTCTCATAAATGTACTAACTGATCTTCACTTGAACAGCCTTTGACACTGCTGCCTATAACATTCTGCTAGAAAGACTTGAAAACTGGACTAGGCTCTCAGGTATGGCCCTCAGGTACGTGGAAGGCAGGCTTTATTTTGTCTCGATTGACACTTGTAAATCAGATTAAACTGCCACGTCATATGAAGTCCAACAAGGATCTATTCTTGGGACTTTCATGTTCAATTTGGGTCCATTTTTTTAAAGAAAATAATGTGTCCTATCACAACTATGTAGATGACACTCAAATCACTCTATTTCTTTCACCAAGTGACTTTGGACCAAAAAATTCATTGTGTCAGTGCCTCAATAATAGACATACTGTAACTGGACCCATCAAAACTTCCTCCTTTTATGTAGATCTTAGTTTTTAAAGATCACATTAAAACTATAATATAAAACTATAATAAGTCAGCATTTTTGTACCTTAAAAACAAAGTTAAAGTTTGTGTCCAGTCAAGACTTATATTTCCTCACTGGGATTCCCAAAAAGTCCATTAGACAGCTCCAGCTCATTCAAAACGCTGCTGCCAGAGTCCTAACCATGACCAAGAAAAGAGATCACCTCACTTCAATTCTCAGGTCCTTGCCCTGGCTCCCAGTTTGGTGCACAATTTATTTCAAAGCATTACTCATTGTGTACAAGTCACTCAATGGTTTGGGCCCTAAATACATCTCTGACATGTTTGATGTATATACAGTAATCCTAATAGGTCGCTTAGATCTGCAGGAGCTGGTCAGGAGTCATGAAAATAGCTGAAACTAAAGATGGTAAAATGGCATTTAGTCACTATGCTGCCTGCTGCTGGAATAAACTGATCATCAAAGTCAGATCTACACCAACTGTAGCCAACTTTAAAAAGCTGCTAAAACCCAAACTACTCTCCTCTATCTTCTTTTATTGACGTTCTATGTATTCTACCATTTCTTCTATTCTCTTATTTTTTTAAATTTATACTTAATATTTTTAATCTATTCCTGTAAAGCACCTTGAATGACCTTTGTCTACAATAATGGACTATATAAATAACTGTGATTTGAATTAACTACAGAGTCTACATCAGAGCTTTGATATGTGGAAAAAAACAACAACTATTGGCTGGGACGATGTTTAGTTTTATCAAATCAATAAATTTTAATCATTGGTAAATATTGATTTATTACTGTGTATATCTGATGCAATTTCTCTTTGGACTGGGTGGATACAAAATCAAAGGTCATTTCACAGTTAGTTAGAACTTTATAGGCAAGTTCTGAAAACTTTTTATATCTGAGCTCTTGGTTTCACATGCTTCTAACTCCTGTGAGTCAGTGGATCTCTTTTGATAACTTTGGTGCTGGTGTGAAAAGACCTCAAGACTAAACTTTAACTATACTTAAGCACAAAAAAGTACTGTCCCTGATGCCATTCACTGTGCCACCACTGTGAACCTCTCAGTTCAGGCAAACTTTATTAAGATAAGGTAAGATTATTTTCATAATCATTTATAACACTAATGCATGGAAATGTGTGTCTGGGATCTGTTTCTTACTGTAAGACAGACCAGCAGGAGACTTGATGCACTATAAAGTTGTCTGTAGGTTAAATCTTAAATGTTACTTTAAGACCAAACTAGTTCTGGCGGTGCATATTAAATAGTAGTAGAAATATAATCAGCCTGAGTATCATTGCTACAATAATGCTCATTTCTGTTGGCACTTCTGTGTAACAGATGTGTATGTTCACTTATTACACAGGGTTTGAAACAGCTGATAGCTCTGCATAAATACGGATATTTTGAGTATTTGAAGCTTGTACCAGATAGTCAAGCAGCCTTATTGAATATTACGGGGGGAGCCTGTCTTAATTAAACCAAACCTTTCACTCCATATACACACAACTTTTAACAGCAAACATTTATTTTTACTTCATATATATGCAGTTTGTAACTATAAACATTTGGGAGGTAATGCTCATAAAAGCGAATGCCAATAGCTTCCCTTTGTGGCAAAAAGAGAATGTTAATTTGAATTGAAAATGATAAAAAAAAATCAGTGATCATGACAGCGCCAGATTATTTTAACAGAATCAATAAGGAAACTTGCGGGAGTAAACACACAGTCATGCAGGTTTAATCAGACAAGCTTTCCACTTAAGGGGGACTGTTTCAAAGTCAACTTCAAAGACAGGCCAAGGAAATCAGGCAAATACAGTCTGACAGAAAATAGATAACATGCCTTTTAAAATATCCAAGAAGTAAAAAGTACGCTTCTTTGTCAGGGACGTAGCAATATTGAAATATTGATTTTGCGATGCAAAACTGTGACGATATGCACTGTCGAGAGTAAGCTGTTAATCATGATATTTGAGGTAATTGGATTGTTTATAGTGTTAAAGCAGTGCCAGTCAACAACACAGTCTAGTGCATTTATGTCATACCCTTCGACACTTCCCACCCCCGCCTTACAACTCTAGTCTTACTTAATTATGCCAGAATAGAACACTGTCATTATTTTTCTTCACTCAATTTCATTGTAAACATTGCATGAATATGTTTTTTATGCTGTATTGCTTGTACATAAATGTGTGAACATCATGATATGTTTCATATTTCATGTGTGAAGCATCATGATAGCTTTTCTGAAGTCTGGAACAAATTAAAGAAGCACTAATGCCACAATAAAGAACATTTCTTTGTAAAGGAATTATGAATGCTGTAAAATTAATGAACTTTTGGAGTACAACACATGGAATATTTAATTGAATAATCAGTCAATTCAAGGAACTGATGCCTATACATTCAAGGCAAACTCTGGCTGAACATCAGTAATACGTATTCAATCTGTTGTGATTCACCTTGACACTGATGTAGATATGTACGTGTGTGTGTGCATGTGTTGTACGTGTATATAACTTACAGGGGTAGTTATGCATGAAGCATGCCTGGGCTGCTATCATCCACTCCGCTCTGGTTTCACAGAAGATGGCAATATTTTTGCAAGATTTTTGCCCCAGAACAGATAATCCACTCCCAAAGAAATTTGCTGCTCTGTACACTTGCTCAAATGACAACCATCGATACTCTCCCAGTATCACCTATAGAAGGAAAGACAAAGAAGTTGGTTACCAAACTGTAGATCATTTCATTTTCCAGTATGCCTCAGTTCACTCACTCAGCTTTACCCTGTAAACCCTACCACAGTTTGGTTATACCAAGCTCAAACACACCTGATTCGAGTTTTAGTTGTCAGTTGTGTTTGAGCAAGGGAACTACCAAACTTTGCTGAAAACTGTCATCCAAGACAGGAGCACCCTTGCTCTGTCCAAGTAGACCATTTTTTGACCAAGAATAGGAGGACAGTGCCATCTTCTGGGGAAAGGTTTTGTGTGTGTAAATTATATCCTGGTCAATTACCATAACAGCAATTCTTTGTTCATAGGTTCAGACGTGAGCCTATGTTTTTAACACTAATGCTGTCAGGTCAGTGGAGTTTACAGTCAAGTATATTCCTGTCCAACGATTTGCAGGACCTTATACACCTAGCAGTCAACATGTTGGTTAAAATTTTCTGCCAGCCAATCGTGCCACTGCCTGGAGCACTGTCTCCACCAGTTAGCGGTCACATCAGGGGTGTGGAAATAGGGAAGCATATGCTGGAGTTTAGGGATCTGGTTTTAATGTGAAAACAAGCAGCAAACACACGGCAAAAACAGGGATGGAGCACTGGGTTGTGCAGCAAGGATTAACAATACAGATCTTCAGATGGGCCCTCACAGAAAACAAACATGAGGCTCAGATGAGGCGAGGTTTTTTTAAGGATACATACAATCTCCACACTGAAGAGGCAGTCTCAGGACCAGTGGGTCTGAGCGCACACACACACGCACACACACACCTGACAAGTGGGGACTACATAAAAGGCACCAAAAAGGTTTCGCCGGTGGATCTCGCAGGAAAGACCCATTACACACACATTCTGCCAAGAGAAAGCCTACACAAACTACACAAAGCTGTAAGTGAGGCTTTCCAGATCCTTGCAGAGGGGAAAGGTCTTATGCTCCTGACTAGAGAGGCCTGCACACATCAAACATACAAGGTCCCAGAAGTCAGCAAACAAAGGAGACCTCTACTAGGTTATCCCATTAGATTTCTCAGGTTGTGTGAATAAAGTTTTATTATTCTTATAGAGAAATCTTGACACAATCACTTTTGAGTATGAGATGAGAAGTTTGTGAGTATGTTTTTATTGTGG
This sequence comes from Bryconaethiops microstoma, assembly GCA_037577275.1. Lineage (NCBI taxonomy): Eukaryota > Metazoa > Chordata > Actinopteri > Characiformes > Alestidae > Bryconaethiops > Bryconaethiops microstoma. Next base: position 15,849 of record JBBJLS010116698.1, read on the forward strand.
GTGAAGTGGAGAGCAAGTGCATGTGTTGATGGACTAATGTGTACTTATAATGAGTGTATTGTGGTGTTATGCTAGTCAGAGTGTAGGATCATGAATACACACACACACACACACACACACACACACACACACACACACACACACACACACATATTCTTGATTTTATTTAGTATTGTCACATGCACCAGATCACGTTACGTCAATCGGGACCGGAAGTGACGTCACGCTGTAGGTATAAATACAGGAAGAGAAGGTATGTCTGTACACAGACATCGAGTTTCCATGCTCAGCCCGTGTCCTCAACTCCTCTCCGGTACTGTGAGTACTCTAGGTTCTCAAACCTTTTCTTTATACCTATTTCTGTGTACGTGTGAGATTCCTTTGGTGGGAATCTCTACTCCTTGTGGGAGCGTTCTCATAATAACTGCGTGGGTAACCAGCTCTCTCATTTGTATCCGCAATTGGGCTCTTCCCTCACGCCACAACTGGGCTTCTACAGTAAGATCGGTCTCGGTTCGTGACAAATATCAGGGTGCAAATGTATACATACTCCCCATACATCCATACACTTACACAGGCATTTGCAATGTCATAATTATTGACACTCTTTATAAGTGAGTACAATGTATGTAACTTTTGATTAAAGATCTAACATTTAATCTAATCATTTAGATTTGTGTAAAATTGGACATGTATTTTCCAGCTGCACAATGATCTAAAACATAACTATAACCTTTTTTTGCAGAGGCAGTCAGATTTTAAAATTTCCTGGATTTTCATTTTTCCTTGAAGATTCATAGGCCCTTTTGAGGAAGAACAAGTATCACGGGGTCTCTTTTCTCCCAAATGAGGGCAGGCGCAGAGGCAGACATCCATTTTCATTTCTTTTTCTTTATTTTCCAAAAATGCAACACAAAAGGCACAAGGGAAAGAATCCAAAACAAAAGGATCTAAGGGATCACAAACACAGCCACTCAGGATGAGGGTTGACCCACACTAGAACATAAAACACAACCCCTTATATACATAACACAAATCCCAACCACCAATAAGGAAACACAAGCACTAAACACAAACTAAACACTGCTGTGATTCATTCATACTTAAACACTCCAGAAGACTTCAAAATAAAAGTACAAAACAAAACCTAAACAAGGGCGGCCACTAGCGGCCGCAAATCGTAATCCTGCCCAGGCCTAACAACAAGTCAAAACATGAGTCAAATAGTTGATTCAAGTAGGTGTTTATTGTCACTTCAACCATTTATGCTGTACACAGAGAAATCAAAAAATATTTCTCTAGGACCATGGTGCAAAACGAAAAAAGGATGCACGCCAGGATGAATGTTGTGAGAATTTGGGTGAGGACGTGTGCTAGGTTTTCTTGGCAGTGAAGCTGGTGTTGATGATCCATATGAGGTTCTCTGTGTTGTGAACACCAAGAAACTTGGTGTGTTGGATGATCTCCACTGTGGAGCCTTCGATATTCAGCAGAGAGTGATCACATTGTGCTCTTTCGAAGTCAACAACCATCTCTTTTGTTTTTGCTCTGCACCAGCTATTGCACCTCCTCTCTGTGATGGGTTTGCCACTGATCAAACCCACCACAACAGTGTCATCAGCAAACTTGACGATGTGGTTAAAACCCTGCATTGCTGGCCAGTTGTGGGTCATCAGCATCAACAGCAGAGGGCTGAGCTCACAGCCATGGGGGTCCCTGTGCTTAAAACCATGCATAGAAGTGATTTAGCAAATTTGGAAAAAGGGCCTCATCATAAGATAAGAAAGAACTTTATTCATCCCAAGGGAAATTCTTTTGTCATAAACATGCTCAATGCAGCAAAAGGAACAAGAGGAATAAAGATGTACAATAAGAATTTAAAAGAACCGAACAGTAGAATAGTGCAAAAATCAAAATAACTTCAACAGAGTAACAATAACAATATCAGATAAAATAAAATAACTATTAGTGCAAGTGATTCTGAAAAGTGACACAGTGCACAATGAATAAATAAAAGAGAGTAGCAGCATGTGATGTGGGGATGAAACAAACATTCAATAACATACATATGAGTAATATTGCATGATTTGAGAGAGAACCAAGTAACATTAATATTAATCCTGAGAAATCACCTACAGAGCTAGGAAGAGTTGTACAGTCTTATTGCCACAAGTAGGAAGGATTTCCTGTGGCGGTCGGTTCTGCATTTAGAGGCAATGAGTCTTTTGCTGCATGTGCTCCGATGGCCCATCATGGAGGGGTGCATGGGGTGAGAGGGGTTGTCCATGATACAGAGAAGCTTTTTTAGCATTCTCCTCTCAGATACCTCCGCCAGGT
>JBBJLS010116719.1:0-18182 GCA_037577275.1 Bryconaethiops microstoma
AAGTGTTTTATACAGCCAGAAGTTTGGATTGTTGAGTGAAAATAGTTTTGTGGCATGTATGTGCTTGTTTTTTTTCTCTACACAATTAAACATTTGAAAGAACATCTTCTGAGAGGGGTGATTCCATACTTTTTGCCAGGGGTTGTAAATGCCGGAAATGTAATTATGCAGAAATGTAGACAATTCTAAAGGGTTCAATTTCAAGCACCACAGTATTTCTTTTTTTAAAAATGAACACACATTTTTTAAGAAACCAAGTTATGACATTTTAAAGTTTCAGAATAGCTGAAACTGAGAAAAATCAGCGGGATTAAAGATCCCACGGCATTCCTGCATTGTTTTATCTGGAGGCAGCAGAGCACAGTTGGTTGAATAAAATGTTTTTATATAAATGAATATTGCACTTACACAACTATAAACACTGCCCCTATACATTATATTTATAGGGTGTCATTGTGAACATTCAGTTGTTTGGTCTCACAGACTGGGTTTATCATTCAGTGGTTTAGTCTCACAGACTGGGTTTAGCTTAATCACAGATATATGAAGCATATGAAACATTTAACCAATACATTGTGTTTTGTATAAATCTGGCTTTAAACTGAACTTCAGTTAGGTTTATCTGAAGTAGTATAGTGAGTGATCAATACCACATCTGCAACCATATCTTATATTTATTAAGAAAGATATAATCAGACACATAGTAACAGTGGTGACCCAGAACAGACAGCTCAGGTCAGTCTTCTTCCAGACTGACCAACTCAGACAGGCCAGCTTCACCTAGCAGGGTTAAAAGAGACTTATATGCATTCCTGAGAGAGAAAGAGAGAAATGAGGCTATATAGTCAAAGATTTTCTTGACATATTTACATTTTGCAAATGGCTGTACTCCTATTTTGTGCCGTTATGAGTGAACAGTTAGACTTCAATTCCTGTATAGTGAGTAAAAGACACTAAGACACAGAGATGAGTCAGAATTTTCAATTAGTCATGAAAGTTTTAAAAATTAAAATAGTAATTTCATTTTTAGTAGTGTCTCTCTAACAGTTTAAAACGTGAACTCTGTACACCACCAAAATGCAGCAACATATGCTTTTGTCAGAGTTCATTATTTGTTTGTGTGTGTAAAAAATATTAATTACAATACATTAAAAAAATAAAGACTACTGGTACTGTCTAAAGTCACACTGCACAAAAAGTCAAAAAGCAGTTACAGGAAACAAGCTCAAGTTAACTTGCACATGTAAAGAAATAAAACTTTGGGGATCATTTAGTAAAATAATCATATAAACAAGTAACAGACTATTAGCTTTTGTATGTTTATCTAAAACACTAAAAGGTCAGTAACATGCTTGCTCCTAGAGGGCTGGTGCCCAGCCCCGTTAGATGATTGCCCTAATCAAACAGACCTGATTCAACCTCTGTTAACAGGTCTAGTGGATGTGTTTGAGTTAGAGAACAACTGAACTATGCACTCTTTCTTTAAATTGACTGAATTATGGATGTGTTAATACGGCATTTGTTTAAAATAGAAACATTTTTTTCCCCCACTTCATTTTGTTCTCCATTACATTATTTTAGGTTACATGTCTTATTTTGTCTTTAACGTTGCTACTTAATTGTAAGTTGTGGATATCATTATTAGTACTATCATCATCATCATCATAATCATCGTCATCATTACCTGAGAGAAATGTTCCTTCCCAGTCCCCTCTTCTGCTCTGTGTGCCGTAGACCCAGAGACAGAACAGGAATCAGACTGGACACAGTGGTTGGACTAAGGATGGCTACTGTCTCCAGTACAGTGTACACCTGCACCTCATATACACCCTCATTCTCCTCCACAAATGCTCTACAAAACACAAAAATACAAATCATAAGTGCCTAAATACAAACACATTTTTACAAAAACAAACATTGTTAGTATATATCCTAAACAAAACCAAATTATGGAACTCAAACTTTTTTAAATCAAATGAATAGGGTAAAGGCAATATCAATAAATGATTGAAGCCCTTTAACCAAAAGATGAGGATGCATTTCAGCTAAAAACAAGTCCAATACAGATATAAGCACTGGTATGAAGAAGTATGAATAAGTAGTGATAGTAAATGAGTTACCGCAGAACTGTATTGATCTGCTCACATCGCTTATCTCTTACTGAAGACAAACATCTGTTCACAATCAGCTGTAAACAGTCTGCACTCAGCTTCTTCACTGTAACACAACACAACACTACAGCTTCAGTACTAATGCACAGCACTGCTTTGTATGTTATTTACTCAGTCAGAGAGTATCATCTGCATTTTTTGTTCACAACGCAAAAAACCCCAGAAATGTGTGGCATAAGTACTGTAAATATAAATAACACAATTCATACAACCATTATAACATTGTAGTACACCACTGGAAGAGTACAGGGTGAAATTACTTCTCTTGTCTTATTTAAAAAGTGTTTTATAAAGCTCTGTAATGCTCACAAAATTCAAGCAGTTGTTCTGACAGATACAATACATTACAGGAAGTGCAGGGGACAATGTAGCTGCTGTTTCATTACACATAGGGCTGGGCACTGTTGATAAAATTTATAGTCATGTTTTCCTGTATTACATTATTGTAGTATAGGGTGATTTGTAAGTCTGCATTAATAATGAATCAATGCTTTCTTTTTAAAGCTACTTTGTGTTAAAAGGTGGACTTGATTTGTAGTCCTGACTGGACTCTTTTCATTATAAACACTAACCGTACAGCAAGCATTTCACGTACTATTTGTTTTGATATGGGTTTTTATACCTGTTCTCTGTCCATGTGTAAAGTGTGCACAACAGAATGGAATAAGCCATATGACAGTGTATCAGTGCAGATTAAACTTGGGGTTGGGTGTGTGTGGGTGTGTGTGTGTGTTCCCACCCTGTTGTTCACTGACAAGCATCAGACAGCGTAGTACAGACAGAAGTGTCAAGGTCAGTAGTTCAGGATTAGAGTCATTATTTCTCCTCAGCAGCTCCAGTAGAAAAGACAACACAGCGGCCAGTCGAGGAGGAGGGGCATGGCCTTTAAACTGGAGGAAATTATCCCTGCAGAACCAGGGGGAATTCATGTAAGTCTCTGCATATTCATTTGTGTGATGTCTTTCAAAGTTAAGATTTAGACAGAAACAGAAAGATGAAGGTCAAGTGGCATCTGGCAAGCACCCTAATCCAGAGGAATTTACAAGCATTAGTTACAGGGAAAGAAAGTGGGAGAAATAGAGATATAGACAGAGAGGCAGATACAGTATACCTGTATGTCACACAAACGAGTTATAGGAACCCCCACAACTCGTGAAGCATATAACTGTCTGAAATGCTTTAGTATACTGCAGCATTAAAACTACCCTTTACTGGAACTAAAGGGGTTTTAGCACAAACCCTGAAAATCAGTCCCTGTTGCATTATGAATTCTGAAAGGTAGCATTCTCCTGCCATCTGCTAAACCCAGATTGGATTGTCCCAGAGTTCAGTGACTAGATGCTATTATTCACGTCAATAGCACTTGACCAAAGCAGATCTAGCAGGGCAGAAAAGTCTGGTACTGACTGCCAAAGTCCTATTACAGTGCCATGTCAAATTTGGCTTTTCAATAGAACCCTTTCTACTGCTATTGTTACTATATGGAGACTGTATATTTATACTAGTCAAACGTATGTAGACAATCATCTTAATTAGTCCAGTTGTTTCAGCCACAAATCACGCAGACATACAGATACATACAATAGACAGAGGTAACAGACAGTCTGTTTACTTTCAATATTTTTTTTAAAGCCATCAGATAAAAATAACAATAATGAAAGTGTAGGGTAATTAAACATTTACATTTAACTAAAAACTGAAATAGCACTCATATTGAGAGATGAAAAATACATTTACAGGAGAGATATGTAGAACAATGATATGTTAATTTGCATTATGCAAATTAATGTTATGTACTACCTCAGCACCTCCAGAATAATCCTCCTTAGGCTGGGGGTTTCCTCAGAGCCGGCTAACAACACTGGATGATTGGCCACTGCTCCAGCCGTAGGTGTGGCCGGAAGGAAGCAGTTCAGATACTGAACGATAACATTACGGAGCTGCTGCCTCAGATACACACCCTGAGTCTGGGATACACTTGCAGCTACAGAGAGACCCTACACAAACACACACAAACACACAATCCAGCTACATGTGTGAAAGGGCAATATAGGAAAACCCTGTATTCCTACAACTGGATGCACAATTTCAGCTGAAAGTGTCATTTTTTCCATGATGGTCAAATATTTTGTGGGAAGATAAAAGACATTTAAAATATACCCCTTTTTCTACCTTGCAGTTTGTAAAATAACTTACAAGAAAAATGACAAGCAAAATAAATGAGGAGTAGTATGAAGGTAGCTCCACTCCTCACCTGCAAGTACAGCGGAAGTGTGTCCCGAAGGGCAGAGAGCACTTGAGTGGGTGGGGGTTTGTCCTGCTGCAGCAGCGAATGAGGCAGGAGCAGCACATCCACAATTCGCAGGAGAAGCTGCTGTGCTTTGGCTGTGGCCAGTAAGGGGCTCCAATGCTTTACCACACAGCCTTAGAACAATGAGTAGCATTAGAAATACAGAAGTCACACAAGGTACACAAGCAAAGGACAGCAGCCTTAACACGGACCAGCTTAGTTTTCACATGACGGTTTTAGGGTTTTAAGAGGTTTCAAGATACTGTTGATCGTGAATATTATGTCCTCAGAATATTCCGTAAAAGGCATTAGCTCAGTAACATTGAGTACCATAAACAATGTATACACTTTAAATGTTTTGCTGCCCTAGTTCAATAGTTTGCATTTTTAAATATTACTCATGTGAATTAATTGACAAATAATTGATTAATCAGTCTAAATATGGCCTGTAAACATGAAGAGCTGCAACAGCTATTTTTTGCAGACATTATGTTTCATGTGTTCTAGCTATGCATGGTAATGTGTATGTAACCAACCCAGCATCCAGTAAGTGAGCTGTAGGCCATCTGGGCTACGGTTCAGGAGGTACGGTTTAATAAACTTCAGCACATCACCCAGATACTCCAGTGCTTTACACACCATAGATGAGCGCTGGGACAGCAGCTGCAGACTGGAGTACACACAACCTACAGACTAAAATTTAAAAAAAGATTAGTTTTTGTCTCAAAACAGTCATTTAATAGCAACCACACTATCACACTTCACATTTTATTGCAGAAATGCATCTAGTTATGAATTATAATTTAATTAATTTTGCATTTTGGTTCTTCGCTCACTGTGACAAAAAGTGACTACTTTTTAACAGCAAGTTCTCAAGACCTATAATGGGATACTGTAACACTAGGTGGGTTTCTACTGCAGTTTTGAACAAACAGAACAAATTTTTGTTATAAGTCGACAAAATACAATTCAAACATTTAATCCAACACAATTTACAGCATTTGGCAGAGGCACTTATCCAGAGCGACATACATGAGGGTTTTGTAGGCCACAAGAAAACATTTCTCTCACATGATTAAGTCTGGGCTTAAAATTAAGAGCTGCCAAGATTCTACCAGAGGAGAGTTAGTACTGCATCAGGGCCCTAGATCAGATCACGCATGCACACAATATAGTATTTTTTGTTTTTTAAGTAATTTGTCTTTTCTTATTTAAGTTAATGACTTGAACATATAGTTGTCCTAAGTGAAAGTGACCATTCTGTCTTATATGAACACACCACAGCACAGCGTGAACAGTGCGAAATTATTTCTCTGCATATAATTCAATTCAATTCAATTTTATTTATAGTGCTTTATAGCGCTTTTTACAACCAAGTTGTCACAAAGCAGCTTTACAAAGTCCAGGTCCGAGCCCCGAGTGAGTAAGCCAAAGGCGACAGAGGTGAGGAAAAACTTGTTCAGCTGGAGGAAGAAACCTCGGGAGGAACCAAGATTCAAAAGGGGAACCCAATCAACAAATAAAACAGCAGGCAGCGAGGAACACAGCGCCCAGGGCACAGTGTGTGGGGATGGTACCTTGCTCAAGGGTACCTCAGAGGTGCTTAGCAATCTTGGGAATCGAACCCACGATTTCCTGATCGCAGGGTGAACGTCCTAACCACTAGGCTACCAGCCGCCCATAAAGATAGATCTAAACATAGATCCTTGTCATGAACCTTAGTATGATCCTATGTTTATATCTTAGTAGATATAAACATAGATCCTGGTCATGAACGGCGACCTTCCAGGTATGACACAATCCATTGCCAAGCAGAACAAAGGATTCTGAGTTTGATTAGTGAACCTAGGAGGATCTGATGGCTGACCCTATCAAAAGCTGTAGAAAGATCTAGAAGTATCAGTACCGAAGTTTAGCTGTTTTGGCTGCATGAAGCCCCTTAGTCACAGATAAAAGTCCAGTTTCTATAGAATGTGATGCTTTGAATCCAGGCTGGTGGGGTCATGAAGCCTGTTTTGTGATAGAAATAGACTAAGTTGGTTATATACAGCATGCTTCATTACTCCGGAGAGGAACAAGAGTAGAGATATTGGTCTATAGTGATGCAGAGCGTGGTCTTTTATAGGACTGGTGTGACTACAGCTGATTTGAAGGTCATTGGAACATGGCCTGTTTCCATAGAGCCATTTATTATGCAAAAAATATAAGAGAGAAGATGACCCTTTGTGGTGTGTGCTTTATCATGTCCAGGAGAGATAGTTCCAACCAAAAAGCGCATAAACATCGTTTTGTTTTGTTTTTTAAATGTCATAGGACTTTGTCTTAGCATGTGACAAATGTGTTTCCCCTTGCACTTCTCAAAAAATGACTGTCAAATAATCTGGAAAAACACACCATGCAAGCATGAATCATTTTTAGGAATATAAGAGTTTGTTTTTCTATTATTTAGTTTGCCATTTCAAATTGTGCATTAAGCAGGTTAATAGAAACCCACATAATAACACACAGTAATATGCCTAATAGTAATGAGCATTATATCCTTCACATAATGGCTTATTCCAAGCTATTCCAAACAGATGGACAAAGTCTAAAATTAATATGCCAATATGCTAGTGTGTGTGTGTTTTCTCACTTTGATAAACAGTCCCAGTGCAGGTTTAGGCTCTAGTTTTCCCACAGGGGGCTGTAGACCCGCCTTCTGCAGCAAAGAGTCCACCTCTGGAAGCCGGAGCACCAGCCGGGTTAACTCGACTAACTGCTCATCCAGCTCTTTACACACACACACACACACACACACACACACACACACACACACACACACACACACACAAAATAATGAGTAAAAATAATATAATTTTTAAAAAGTTGTGAACATTGGAATGCACCGATCTGAAAAGAGTTATGGAATGTTAGAATCATTTATGATTAATTGTGGTAATAATGAGAAAAGAATAATAAGTTGCCAAAACAAAAGTCCTGTGTAATGTTCAGACATGGAAAAAAAAGCCCATAAAGAAGGTACTTCTGGCTGGTGGAGATTTTGTCCTAAAAGTCCACTACACTTTTCCAGGACATTTTTAAGCAATTTTCCCATTTCCCCAGTTTTTTCCAGCATGTTTAGCAACCACATGGGGGATAAGAATCTGTCATGGCTGCATATCCGTGGCCACACCACGTTTTGTTACCCTCCTGCCCCGTTTCTACATTTCTCTCTCTCTACAAATACCTAGCCTGTGTCGTTATGTAGCGTCCATTCCAACATGCTTACTGGCTAGCATGGTGTTTGTCTGTTCATACCATCTTTTATACCTAAATAAGCACGCCTGGTTGTTTTTCTTCAATGTAAGACACTGACCAGGTAGACCTCAGCGGCTGGACCTGGCGTTCCTCAAAACCCTGGTAGGCTTCAAAGAAGCTTTCAGTTTTCTGTTTGACTGCTAAGGTTCGGCAGAGCTGTGTTATAACAAAACATGCTATAATTTTATGCTGATTATATGTCACTTGTTATTTATTGAAACAAGTGGAGAAATTCTGAACAAAGTACAGATTCTAAACGACATTTGTGTTTGTAGGAGAAAAGTGCAGGTCGTAAATTATTGAAACAGAATGTAATTGGAATATACATCACTGCATAACTTTCATTCAGTATGTAAAACAATGATATGCTCTCTGTGTTCGCAGGCTGAAAGAAGTATGCACTGAGAGAACTGTACCTGTTCTGCCGTTTTTAGGAGTTTTGTGTAGATGCTGCTGTAAAGCACAGCGGATCCAGGCCCTTACACACAGTGCCTGAGCTGACCCAGAAGCCGAAGTAGAACCCATCCAGCTCACCAGCTCACTGCAGCACAGGAGAGGAGAGGGGAGCAAAAAGTTGACTAAAAGCAAGAATGAATTTGCTGAAGGACTACTTTTTAAGGGGGATTACACATACAATTGATTTTGAACAATCACACACCGTACCCTTTCACATAGTTCTTTAAAGGTAATGACAGAAAGAAACAGATAATTAAATAAATAGACACACATTTAAAAAACAAAAATAGACTTTTACCCATTTTGTAACAGGTGGTTGAGATAGCCTGTCACCAGCAGGGGGCAGAGCATCTCATCCCAGCCAAAGCAGTGCAATATTGACTGGAGTGGGTGGGGTTGGAGGTCCTGAGGGGCAGAGTTTGGCATATCCAGGACCAACAGAGTGAAACCTGGAGAAAACGTAACACAGAAAGAAGACATCTTTACCTGGATTAAAGAGATTCATTTAAATGTTGGTTTTGTAACGAGACAGTTTTTGTAGCTCATTTTCCACATATGGACTGTATGGATGGGGGAGGAACTATACAATTTGAAACAAATGAATACAAATTCAACCTTTTTAATGACAGAAAAATGATCACATTTCGTGCAGCTCTAGCGAAGGCACAAACACGTCAAGAAACTCCCACACTGAAAAGGTATTTTTGGAGAATTACTTGCTAGTATATTTTGGACATTTACGGACTCTCTGACCCACGTACAGTCTACATTCAACTTTTTTGAAAAGAAAGAAAACTGATGATCCCTGCTGAAATAGAAAATTACAGTTGAAATGATCAACCTTACATCAAATTATATAGCTTAATAACAAGAGCAATTAGAATCCAAGGCCCATCAATTAGAGTATTTACACAAAATTCAGCTGTGAAGGCCCTTATGCACTGGCTTATTATTAAAGCCAGACAGACATGGCTCAAGAGGACTCAAGCTTTTAAAAGCCTAAAAACTGTTACAAGTATTAATATTGGGCATGATTCACCTGGTAACATTCACTGTGTGGGCAGTACGTTCAAGAACAAGCAGAAGAGTTACTATTAATGGGATATGCATCTGTAGCATGCAGATATTTACCACAAACAGCAATTCTTTTATATAACAGAAAAGAAGTCAACAGGGAGGTGCTGAAGCTTCAATTAAAAGTGCGTTTTGAACAGGTTTTCTGTGCCTTTTCAAGTATGCCAAAATCATTGTCTGTGGTTTGTGTCTTATGCTACAGATGTGGCCAGATATGAGCCTGAAAAACAATGGAGTACTCTTTAACCACAAAAAGCGTTTCAAAAGGCATTCTTTAAAGTGATAGTTTGTGAAAAAACAATCTCCCAAATCGGACTTGTTTGGTGTCTAACGAGTAATGTAAGCTACTCCACCAATTAGCATGGTAAAAGCCTTAGTTATCCAACACTTGGCTGAATAGTATGTAACATGGCTAAAAACACAGTAGCAGACTGAAGTTTGGGCATACAGTAAACCCCTGCTTAACGCGGGGGTTACGTTCCAAGAGCACCCGCGTATAGTGAAAAACTGCGATGTTGTGATGGCTAAAATGCCTGTTTTTATAGTGTAAACCCTAAACATGCCCCCAAATATGTATAAGCAGGGTAAATACAGTAATAAATCAATTTATTTTACAGTAATAAAAATACAGGGCTTTTTGAAGATCAAAACGAAAAACACGAGAACACACGAGACGTTCCACAAGGGAAATTCTGGACTGCAGCTGCGTCAAAGGGCAGCAGCCAATCAGCAGGGGTGTGACGGACGAGGCCCGGACGTCACAAAAGCACGTTTCCACGTTAGTGCGGGGGTTTCAGCAAACAATTATTAGTTGGTTTCTCTGAAAAAATCAGAGTTAAAGTGGGGGTTTACTGTACTTTTGCCTATTTATAGAAAATAAAACAGTTTTCTGTTGTCAAAGTTTTGATTTTTCTCTTTTCCCTTCTGCTCTGACCTGCAGCTGCATCAGACAATTGTGGTGGCGGCGTCTGAGAGCGCCTCAGGCTGCGCAGGAACGGGAAGAAATGAGTCCACAAAGCAACAGCCACTGCTAGATGGCGGTCTTTAACCACACTGGGAGGAGGAGCCCAGCTTGGGGAGTCAAGGGAGTTGAGTCGTTTAAAACGCTGCTGTACTGTCCTATGGATAGTGAGTGGAAGGAGGGAGAGGGAGAGACAATGCAAAAATGATGAAAAAGTACAAAAACAAGTAAGACAGAAGCCATGAGTGACAGATAAAGAGAATGTGTTTTGAAAACATTTTTAGAAACATATACTGATGTAAACACTGCTACAAAAACACAAAGAGATAGGTATATTAGGTTCCTTTTTACTTTTAAGTGAGCAGTAGAAGACCATCAACACAAATTTACAAATAATCTCTGTTTTCTAGAAGGTTAAACAATTAAAAAATCATCTAAAAAGTAATCAATAAGTAAATACATCTAGAACTCTGATCAGGAAGCTCAAACACAAGAAAGGTTACATGTAAATGCACAGAGATGCAGCATTACTTTGCAAATTCAGGCTGGGTTCTGTGGAGATGGCCGTTTACATACACAGCATCCCCACACACACCTTAATCCTCTGCGTGTTAAAACTTCCATAGAGACACAGACACCTCTTAAATACACTTTCACATGGACACACAGAATTGCACTGTGAATTGTACTGAATTGTACTGTGAATTGTACAGTGTAGAATGCAGGTGATCCAAAGCTTGTGTTTCTCTTCTGTGTTTTAGGGGTTGTGTGTGTGATTGAACATAAAACCAGTTAAAGGGGATTTTGACTTATTTAAAATTTCTGCATCATGAAATGGTTGAGATGTCAACTGGAGTGGTTTGAAATGCTCTAGGGAAGCTTGTGGAGCAAGAATTGTTCACAGCGGTGGTGATGGGATTCAGACATCCAAATCATTTATCATCTCTAAAAAGCTCCCTGACAGAAAGCTATTCTATGAGAAGGTATAGAGATATATTGAGATATATTGCCCTATGATACTTCTGGGAACAGTGTTTAGACTAAAATGTTTTTTTTTTGTTTGTTTTTTTTTTAAATCAGAGTGAAGAGGTACATGCAGGGCATACTGCACAAAATGAAAACCGTTATTTCTTCAGATTTACCACTTTTTCCACCATCAACATTATGTATTTAAACTCAGATGTGTGTAGGTTCACTTTTGGTTGTAGAACAGTGTAAATAAACTGGCTACATTTGTGTTGTAGACATTGCAACTCTGATTCTTCACCATCACTGCAAAAATCTTTCTCTCCAAAAGACCATTTCACACCAAACCACTCTGACTTTATTTCATACTTAATTACTGAATTATCATAGCTAGTCTATGTATTCATAGATTGCATGAAATGTATCCATCGTGAATAAATCAGCAGATACAGAAAATATTTAGATATTTGCACTGTTTATGTTGCATTATTACACAGTCAAGCATAGCAACAACATTGACTAATGTTATTTAAACCTTGTAGGCTGCAGAAGCTTTCATGGTCAGTTGAGTGGCTGCAAACGATTGGGAACCACTGCTCTACTGCATTTTAATGTTTCTCTCATGAAAATGTCATGACACATGATGTAACGATAAGATATGGCATCAAACTACTTCTTTCCTAATATAGACACCAGTTCTGGCTGATATAACTTCGGCCAACCCCTTATACTAAAACTATCAAAAAGCAATGTCTCAGTCGTAACCATTTCATGTAAAATCTTTCTTCAGCAACATTGAGAGACAACATCTGATAAACTTAGGACATGTGGCTCCTGTTACATTGCTGTATTGTCTACTTGTTTTCATTTCTGTCATAACTTGGACTTATATTTACATAACAATAACAATTATTACTATCATTTTACATTGTTTCAATGCAGCTCTGCTATCAATTTGAAACAGTAAAATGTTTTAAAAAACTCAGCTGAAACAGGCACATACAGACACTCAGGGGAACAGGGAAAGAGGGGAGAGCACAGTAAGAGAGAAATCTGATTAATCGATTACTGAGAACTCGATTAGTGGCTCAGCACAGGGATCGCCACCGTGACAACTCATTCACCTCTCACACCCACAGGATCATGATAGAGAATGCAATGAGCTGATTTAGAGGTTGATTGGCTCTTGGCCAGTATCATGTGTGTGTATCATTGGTCAGATTCAGTCAGCAGCCGTGTGTCCTGCAGGCTAATTTAGCTAAGGCTTTCAGCTTCTTAATTTACACTGCACTGTAATTATGCATTAATTGTGTCAGTGAAAACGCATTAATCACTGCGATAGTACCAAACAGAAGAGAAATTAGAGTAATTTGTGGTGACTGGTGGGCAGGTGGCTTTTTTTTTTCTAAAACTAGGTCAGTGTATGTACAAAAGAGATTTTATGACATACTGGGGCTGAATGGGACCAAATAAATAGATCCTGTGATTGCAAGGTCAACAAAGCAACTGGAGATGAGTGTTTGTGTGTGTGAGACAGAGCATAAATTATAGTGAATATGAGAGGGTATGCATATTAAATGTAAGAATGTACTACTTAACGTATATAGCCAGATTTTCAATCTGGGGGATGATAAAATTGAGCTTTGTGTCCTGGTTACAGGGTTGAGAGGAGAGCTAGCAAGAGATTTCACCATAGAGAGACCTTTACAGCACTAGGTGCAGATGGGAAAGCCTGAAAGTCTAAAGGCTGAAGACTGCAATTATTTAGGGTGGGGGAAAAAAGGTCTGAGGAGACAAAACCTCAACATCTTTGGATCCACAAAGTATTAGAAGAATGTACAATATACTTTCATTGGTCATTGACTGGCCATTTTAATTCCCCTTCTTTGTTTATGTTTTTGCAGAAATCTGTGTCACATGCCTGGTCTATACATATACACTTATGTACCAGGGTTGTAAGATATGGACATTTTGTTCAACTGAAGTTGTCAAAAATTGCTATAGAGATATGAGATGGCGATATACAATGATGAAAATACAGTATCAGTTATATATACTCACAGGGGCTCCTCAAGTTACGACGGAGATCTGTTCCTTCGACAGTGATGTAACTAGAGCTTGGCAGTATGACCAAAATGTTTTATCACGGTATTTTTCAATATAATAATTTTAAAAACGTAAAAATACCAGCGATTTAAAGATGGCGTCACACACATGCGCAAATAAACAACAAAAACGGCAAGTTTTATTTTATTTAGGTGATATAAACAAAATATAAGTATTGTAAATCTGGGGGCACTTTTAGGAGAATTCCTGTGCGGAGGGAGAGAAGGTTGGGGCTGACTCTGAGCGCACAAGAGTGGAGCCGTGCGCACTCGTAAAATTAAATATAACTCAGCGAAAAGTAGCGTCTGCCATGCGCTGGAGCTGAAACAGGGAGTGTGCGTTAGAATGTTTAGACTCTGTAGAAGTATTTATTTCGTTTTTTAACTAACTTTGTATGGTTTGCTATGTTCTATGTTGGAATGGGGTCCATGTGAAGTACTCTGAGCTGCACTCTGATTCATGGTATCTGCTGTATAAATAAAGTTGTTGTTATTATTACTTGTATAAAATATTTTTTGCTAATGTGACCACTTTGTCAGACCAAATGGTATCTGTGACATGAAGAGCTAACCGCTAAAGGCTAAACACAACCATGTTTTTTTCATAATGCTAAGATACAAACGTACTTTTCAGATTATTTAGCCATTAGTTTTGACTGTCTGTTAACTCAGGATCCCGTTGATGTACAAAATCATACACATCATCAGAATCAGACGACCTCAAACTAAACAGCAGATATATTAATATTACTCTATATGTAAGTATTTTTGAGAAATTGCATGCACTAAAAAGCTAAAAACAAGAAATTGCGCAAAAACGCACTCCCTAAAACTAATATTTTACGATCTATAATCCACACGCTGTTTATCTGACATGTCTTGACTCTCACACGGCGCTTCAACGCTCACTGAAATGAACTGTTCTCTTCCCCTAGCGGTGCAGCAGTGAAAAAGGTCCCCCCTAAACAGTATCCAGATCAGTCACTTTCCGATCATTGTTTAGGTTATTTAAACCGGTATTACAGTATAAGAAAAATTCATATCGTAACAATAATAAAAAATGGTTTTCAGTATGAACCAGTATACTGCCCAGCACTAGATGTAACCCGAATTTTGGTGTAAAACAACACACACCCTAGACTAAGTTTATAACCTATCCT
This sequence comes from Bryconaethiops microstoma, assembly GCA_037577275.1. Taxonomy (NCBI): domain Eukaryota; kingdom Metazoa; phylum Chordata; class Actinopteri; order Characiformes; family Alestidae; genus Bryconaethiops; species Bryconaethiops microstoma. Next base: position 14,481 of record JBBJLS010116719.1, read on the forward strand.
AACACAGTTGTAAAATCTATAAACACAACTAAGAAAAAAATGACAAAAAATTAGTTCAGAAGCCATGACAAAGACCAGATCCTCCAGATAAGCGCACTCTGTCACTCATACGGCGCGTTACTGCGTATTCTGCGTTTTCTTCCGCCTTGCGACACTAAACTAGATCACCCATGTGAGCATCGCAAACTCGAAACGTCGTATGTAGAGACCCTCATAACTCGAGGACCCCCTGTATGACATATCTATGTATAAAAAAGAAGAAACACTCTGGGGGAGCAGGTGTTTACAAAATTTTGGTCAAGAGTTAAGCTCAATATCACAGTATTTCTCAAAAAGCTGTAAGTTCTGTTAATTTGAGTGGTCTACCAGGTCTCACACAGTAATTAGATGACACTTTTTCTATTTTAATCACTTATTGAATTCCAGTTTTCAAAAAACTTTCATTTACTGTCATTTGAAATTCCCCCTTCTTTTAGACATGCCTTCTTTTAGACATTTTATAGGTACATGAGAAGGATAGGCAGTTGAGTTGTGTTTTATTAGCAGCTGTTGTGAATGTCAGTTATTTTGTATACAAAATACTCAAAACATTGTGAACACCTGCTCATCCAGTTGTATAATGGTATAATAATAAATTTTTCGCCCTTACGTGCACATGTGCTTACCATAGTTGTGTTAGCAAAGTCTGTAGAAAACTCAGTGCTGTGTTTAGCTCAGCCATACGGCATGCGGGCAGAAGCAAGCCAAACCCTTCACCCAGCAGTGCCTCCTCAGACTGGCATAGGGAAGCACTGGTTTGCCACAGCTCCGCTGTACCCTCCAAGTATGCAGACAGGGGGAGCCAGAGCGCTGTCCTGCGGGTTGGCTCCGTCGTCTTCAAGTAGAACTCACGGGCAGTATGTGTGAAGGTAAAAGACAGTTTAGATGCCAACGCTGCAAGGTCCAAACCATGCTCACTGAACAGCAGCAACATTGCCAGCTGCCCACGCCACTGCAGGGCACAGAGAGTGGGAGACACTGCCCCAGGTGCCAGCGCGTTCAGCAGGTCACATGCTCGTCCAGCTGCATCCTCCAGATCGCCACAGTGTGCCAACACCAGGAACAGCAACAAGAAGTGATGTAGTCCTAATTCTGACAACTCGGCCATGCGTCGGGCGTGGAATTTAGAATAGATCCTGCAGAGAGAGAGAGAGAATTTTACGATTTGTGAATCAACAAATTGCTCCATCATAAATATTAAAGGTCTTCCTTTTATTCTCAGCTCTAGTCCTGCCCCCAGTGAACTGAAACTTTTTTTAGGCTCTAACATAAATGTTGTGAAATAGAGCATGACCAATATGGCTTATAGTAATTTTAGAGAGCAAAATAAATTTCAATAACCAACAATAGGGAGGTGGGGGGATTGGGGTGGGAGGGAACGGATCTATACATTTCATAATTATATTACATTTCATAGTTATATACTCCAAGAGTTTTCTTTCACTGTTTCTCTGACTTATCTTAGTTGTTAGTCTTCTAAAACTGAAATTATTAAATGATTTTTTAAATGATTGTTTTGGATGTATTTTATTACCATGATGGTGGTCTGTGCTCAGATTCACCAGCTCAGCCTCTATTGCTTTTACATATACAGTAAACCCCTGACAATCGCAGCGGTTACTTTCCAAGAGCACCCGCGTATAGTGAAAAACTGCGAATTTGCATCGCGCCTAAACAACCCAGCACAAGGGGGCATGAATTAGCAAGGCAAATGCCTTGCTAACCGCCACGCACACACAAACAACCCAGCATGAGGATGAGGAGTGTGGGGACGTCACAAAAAACGTGGAGGATATCTGGGGTTTCAACTAACAATTATTAGTTTGGTTCTTCAGCAAATATGCATTTTGATAGCTGCTGTTGCGAACATTAGAGTGTCTTTAAAGGGGGGGCATAATGAAAGAAACCCCACTTCAACATGATACACTGTATTTTAACCATTGACCGTTTTTCAGTCAATGGTTTACACCTGAAATTATTTTTTAAATGGGTGTTTGAAATGCTGCTTGAGTACTGACTGTACCCAAAAGTTTTAAATAGTATACAGAAAGTGTCTGCCACAATTTTCTTCAGTACACCTAAATCACCTGGGCAACAAATATTTCAGTAAGCAATCTTTCTAGTAAGAGCTCCTGCATCCTATAATGCAAAACAGAAAAAGCTAGCAACAGGTGCTAGTGGCTGGAGAGCTTGTTTGTGTTCACCGCATGACAAAATTTACCGGTCTCTAACAATATAATATTTTGTCAATAATCACCTCACATCTGTCTACCTAACCTCTCAGTGGAGACACTGTAAGTTCACCAACATCAAAACATTTCCTGCCGAGTTTTTATTAAACATTCACAGGTGTTCTAAAAGCTTGCTGACAGCTGGCTAATGCAGTCTCATTTCTTAAAAGCATTATCAAAAGTATGAAGCAGTCAGAACATTTGCTTTCACTGTGACTATTAAGACATTCTTTTGTTAACTGAAAAATATGCAGTGGAGAGGTTTTATAAAAAAAATACACCGCTAGAACACAGTATGGCATAATACTGTGTTCACTCCTCTGGACTGTATGTTGTCTTGCCCTGCAAACTATTGTACTGCTGCACTTAGGTAAAATGTTTTACTCAAATAAATCAGCATCATGTTTTAAATTGTATCCTTTTGCATGCATATCTGTTTATGACAAAACAAAATGTTTATATTTATTATTGTATATGACATTTTAATTATTCAAAATGTTCAATTAATTCTCATTAATTCCCATAAATTCCCGTGGAAAGTTTCCAATTTGGAATATTTCCAAAATTCCCAAACTAAAGTTCCCATGGAAAGTTTCTGGAAATTTACCAGGAATTTTCCACCCCTATGCAACACTAATTGCACTCTCTTTAGTCCCGTCCTGCCCACACTTGTGTGATCTTGGGCTGTACTTGTTCTGCGTGTTGCACCATGGTCCTAGAGGAACATTGTGTTATTTCACTGTGTACCAGGCTCAGTGTAAAACAGGATTTTCGAACCCTGTTGTCACCCACATGTTTTATACCAGGGCCGGGCAGCCATGGTATAAAACATTTTCATGGTGGAACATTTGAATACGTTTTATTCAAAACTGCAAAAAAATTGAATAGCAAAATAGTTCAAATGTCCATCACTAAACCCAAACAGGACAACAACTCAGTTTTGGTTCTGCCCACGTGGGACCAGTGCACGTTTGGGACGGATTAAATCTGAATAATGACTTCCCTCTGTCAGGAGTGTGCTCAGACATACAACAAACATGAAGGCTAATTAGCTAATGAGCATGGTGGTTAATTCGCCTTAACGAAGGTTTTCTAGCCACAGTGAAGCAGGCGCTGCCAGATATCAGGCTAGGCCGGGCCAAGCACAAACACGCACATACACATATTAATAAGCCCAGCAGGGAATGTATGTGTTCAGGCTCTGGGAATCTGTAGCATCTGTTCATCAGGAAAAAAGCTGTCCACAATAAACAGACGGCCAAAAAAACAAACAAACAGGCAGAAAATAAACACAGAGAGAGATACAGAGAAATAGAAAGAGAAAGAGAGAAATACACAAAGAGAGATACACACACAGAGAGAGAGAGAGAGAGAGAGAGAGAGAGAGAGAGAGAGAGAGAGAGAGAGAGAGAGAAACAGAGAGAGAGAGAGA
>JBBJLS010116730.1:0-18181 GCA_037577275.1 Bryconaethiops microstoma
GGAACTGTACAAAGTGGTAAATGCTGTACTGTCCCAACTTTTTTTGGAATGTGTTGCAAGCCTGAATGGCAAGAATGATTTGCGGTTGTAGAAATCTTTAAATTGACGAAGGATTACAATTTGAATACGCTTTGCCTTCTAATCACTCTTGGAGATTTTTGCTGATTGATGAACAACAAAAACAATTAAGCCAATGTTTTTGTTTAGTAATGTTTCTGGTGTTGCATTGGTATATGTACTGAGTCCCATGATTGAAGCATTTATGTACTTAGTTCATGTTTTGCGATGTGTAAGTGTTAGTTCGTATAATATATTATGCTTATGAGTGCAATGAGCTCACCTGCCTCTGAAATCCTGATGCATCTGTCTTCACTTTATTGTAGACAAGCTTCTGTCATGCATATTTAGTACATCATTTTGTTTAGTCTCTCTCACTCTCATCCTTTGTCTCTCACTTTCTGCAGCTGTGTTGGAGTAGTTAAAACAAAAGAGGGTCCATGCATTGTCTCTTTTCACCAATCTGGGATCTAGAAGCCCAGAAGACCAAACTGCTGCAGTGAAGTGAAGTGACCATTATGTCATACGTGAACACACCACAGCACACGGTGTGAACAGCACAAAATTACAGTATGCTCTCTCTGCCGGATCTGAGATGCTTTCTGCTTCCCTTTCGTGGATCCCTATTGTTAGTTGTATATAGCTCAAGCCTTACTAAAAAAAAAAAGAAAAAAGAAGCACTGTCTCAGAATGTAAAACAACGCGCAGTGAAACCATCGTCAAAAGTCGGAGTCCCTTTGTGTATTCCACCCACTTTGTGTTTTCCACCCACTTGATCTCAGTAAGCAGACTGTCCCCGAACTCACCTCAGTACCATGTAACCAAGTACTCAACAACTCTCACCACAGCAAACCTTTAGTATTCTATATTTCTCCTAGTCTCATTTTGAGTCATTTTTGTCATAATTATCTGCATTTAAATAAGAAAAAGGAGGGAAAGAGATACACTTAGGACCACATTATTGGCAATCATATTTTAAAGTGGCATCTGCATCTCTGTCCTTGTCACTGTGGTTAAACAAGAAGTGCTCCAAATGCCTAAATTTGTGATTTACTAAGAGGGTCCTGTATGCACACCCTGTGCTCAAGGGATCAATGGTAGAAAACGGTTTGGAATGGGCAGGGGAGTCTCTCTCTTTGATGAATGTCTCTATCTGCTGGCAATAGGTGTTCTATTTTTCATACAGCTCCACTGGACATGCTGAGTAGCCTTGCTGTTTCTTGCTTGCTGGTACGAAGTCCTGTCTGAGTAGGCACATGTGGGAAAGGAAGAATGACTAACATGAGGAGTGCTGGAAGTGTGTCTGAGGGTGAGAGTAAGACACTAACTGCTGAAAGGTCAAACCCGTCACTTACAGAGAAGTCGACTGGAGAAGTGACCACTGCAATCTGTCAGACCCACAACATTCCTGTCTCCTTTGTGGGACATCCTGCTGCACAAACACACATGGCTCTACTTGCAGCTAAAAAGGAATCAACCAACCACATGCCTGTGTTCAGCTAGCTTTACTCATTTTTTGCTTTTTTAATTTCATTTGAAAACACCAGCTGCCGTTTATGCTCCGTCATAATGTCATGATGAATAGCTCAATAGAAATGGTCCACAATGACTTTGAAAAGTTGAAAGTTGGAAATGTTTTAACCTTTTGTTTGGAGTGTGGGCTCACTTGTCCATATCCCATGCCCTTCCTCATTAACAAATCACCTCACACTTGAACAAAGACTGATTCTGCTCTCAGTTAGCTAGATAGCTCTGTTTGCTGTATGAGTTCTCCAAATGAGCACCTCCATCTTATTTTACCCTGGTCTACTTGAAGAGCTGAGCTGAGTGCTGGACCCCCACTGAAGCTCCAACCAGTGAATCCATGTGAGGCCCCAGAGCTGAGACAAGCCTCTATTCAAAAAGCTAATTAATCTCGCTTTATAGGAGTAGTCATGCCAGACCTGCACAGGGCTAGGCCCCTGATTCAGACCTTCTGATGTTCAGAGCTTTCATTCATGGGCAGTTAAAGATCTCCACGTTGGTTATTAGGTGGGAGTTAGTAGCCACTGTGATGAATAGGTATTTCTAGTGCTATTGAGTGGACAGAGGAGCAAGATGGAAGTGATTCAATGGTGCGGATATGAGGAGAAATGTTTTGTTTGCCCAGATCTCAAACCGAATAACTCCAGTAGGAGCTGATTAGGAGAGTAGGACTTTCAATTCAGAAACTGTTTGTTTTGCCTGCATGTTTCCTATGAAAGCCAAGGACTACATGTCGAACTTATCAGCGGTGGTGTGGAGAACAGAAAATAAATATCAGCTCTCTAATATCTCTAGTATTTTCTCTGCCTTGACACATTGGAACAATTTAAGGTGATTACTCTCCTTGGAAAACTATGACATATGAGTTATATGAACTAAATAAAGTCATTAATCAAGATAGCCCTCCACACTGGATCCCAGCGACTTCAGCATCTGAGTGGTTTCCAGTACTGCATCATAGCCGTGCTGTTCCCTAGCGGAGAGTTGGCATTAGCTGCTAGTGATTCATTCACAACACTGGCTAATGTAGTCATCACTAAGCTCTTTCCTTTCATTTATCTGTTTTTTTTAGTATCAGTTACTCTGTCTGGCAGCCTCTCATTCTCTCTATTTCTTTCCTTCCAACTCAATCTCTGTCGGAAAGTCTCCCAGGCACTATAGACTGCTCCGCTGTCAGTTTTCTGTGCTGGGCTATAGATGAAGTCTTCTGCTCACTGTTAATTTATTTCTCTCAACCTTGATGTTGTGTCTGAAATCTGAAGCTATGGATCAGTTGCTTTGAATGCAATTCAGTTCAGTAAGTGGAGTGAAAGCAATGAATGTGGAGAAGATTTCAGACCCATGAGTGCAAGTGTTGTGTACAAAGGCTACCTTTTTTATTTGGTTTGTTCCACCACAGGAGGGGAAAGACAGTGTCAGAATGACTGAGGGAGAGTGGGAGAGAGAGGGGAGGGCATTATATCTCACATCAAATGTGTTGTTCTTTTTTCCTCCAATCTATTTTCCTCCACCCTGTCCTTCTGCTGTCCATCAATGCAAGTGACAACCCTACTAAGCCCAATTGAGATCCTCTGTGATTCACCTTTTTACTGGGTCTCTTGTTTACTCACTTATGACATTTTGTGAATATGCTAAAAAGCAAGGTCCATTTAGGTCAAGCTTCTTTGTCCTTCATAGAGCTGCCAAAGTTTTAGTTATCTCTAGACAAATTAAAGGATGTGTCCAGTATACTCTACTGTGTTTTACTGCAGTTCACATTGAAACCTGCCATGCCCCTGTTTTTTTCTGGAAGTGGTTGGGGATTATTGAAAGTGGCCATTCTGTCATATGTGAACACACCACAGCACAAAGTCTGAACAGCATAAATTTCTTCCTCTGCATTTAACCCATTCCCCAAGTGAAGCAGCAGGCAGCCAGGAACACAGCACACAACCCGCGGAGCAGTGTGTGGGGACAGAACGTTGCTCAGAACTTAGCAGTTTTGGGATTCGAACCCACAACTTCCTGATCACAGGATGAACGCCCTAACCCACTAGGCTGTTCTTTTAGATGTAATGGAAAGCTTAAAGGTTGTCCTTTCTGGACAAAGGGAAGCATCATTATGTTGGCAAACTTTCAGCTGTCAATCTGAGTTATTGTTTTAGAAGAGAAGTGCATCAGTTGGAGGATGTGTGTGCCGTTGGGCTTGTGTGGGCAATCGGCATGCATATTTTTTTCAAAAATGAAAATGTCAAAATGGAAGGCACTTATTAGGTGGTACAGATTTGCTGCTTTAATTTATGGAACATGCTTTGAACACTGACCAGAATATACTACTATTTTTTCTTTTTTCACTGTGAAAGAAAGTGAGAAAAATACTTAGTCAAAGAATTTTACCTCCTGTTCCTCTGGATTAGTAGGTCATTCTCAAAACTTGAGGCTTATTTTAAAATTAGCATCATTGCAATTTCAGTTCCAGAAATACAGGTCTGGTTCTTGGCATCTCAGTGCACTCAACATCATGAGGCTTATTTTAAAATTAACGTTATTGCAATTTCGGTTCCGGGAACACAGGTCTGGATCGTAACCTGTCAGTGCACTCAACATCAATAATGTGGATTTGTCATACGGTATTATGTGAATTACATCACTTGAATTTATCAAGAATTAATTGAACTAATTAGGTTTTGGATGGAAATTGTAAATATTGGGCTTTCAAGGGAAGTCATTTGAAAATGGTCCTTCTAACACTGGTTGTGCTGAGCTTGTCTCTGAAATTCAGTTCAATTGATTTCAGTTTTATTTATATAGAACCGAGGAAAAACTTCCTAAAGCTGGAGATAGGAGCCTCGGGAGAAAACTAGACTCAAGAAGGGGACCTGTCCTCCTCAGATAAACCTAGAGAGAGAAAGTGGGTCTTTATGGAGCTAGATAACATAACACTACATAACAGATTGGCTAACAAAGAAGATATGATTAAGAGTCAGTAGATGTAGTTTTTGTTGGTGTAATGAATATGGAGAAAAGGATCCAATTGCAGAAAGGTTTTATTTTGAAAAGAGCAGTAAGTCCGTCAGGCGAAAAGGGAAAAACAATGTCCAGAGCCAAAAGTCCAAAAAAACGTGAATCCAAAGTCCAAAAATCAGTGGCAAGGCAAAAAGAGAAGTCCAAAGGCAAAAACAGGTCAATAACAAGACCGTGGGAAAGAATCATAGGAAATCGCTTGGTAACTAGAAAACTAGAATACTTCGCACTGTTTATGTGCAGTCCGGGCCCTTTTATATCCTGTAGGGTTAGAACTCAGGTGACGGTGATCTCTGTCTGATTGGTTGTGCTGAACTGGATTGTTCATGTCTCTTGGATCGGCAGTCCTGTTCCATTCCAGGTCTTACAGTCAAATATATTCTAATATTTCTGGATCAAATAAAACCTCACCATGTTTGCCTGCTTTTTGTCAAATGTGTATGAAAAGCTACACTGATTAGACAGACGCGGCATCATTTTTTCTACTGTCATTTAGAACCTGCCTGGCCCTGGTTTGGTAAAACCACTTAGTTCATTAGGTTTTAGTGGGATTTTAAGTTTTGTAGATCTTACCATTCTTGCATCAGATGCTACAAAACAATGCATTTGTGGATGGAGCATTAATGAGAGAAAGGTAGACAGATGCTCTGTTTTTACCAGTGAGAGGAACTAACCTGGGTGTGCATGGATGTGCAGTTGCCCTTTATTGAATAGAGGCTCCACAAAGTTGCCTTATGTCAAAGCCAGTGACTGCACTACACTGCAGGAAAAGTGCTCATTGTAATTTAAAAATAAACCTCAGCAATGGACTGTCAAGATAAAGCAGGCAGATGCATCAAGAGCAAAATACGTCAGAGCAAATTCAGCCCTGTGAGGGGGGAAATTATGTACCTTTTAAAGGCCTCAGAACCGTATAGTGATTAAAGTTTCCAATACTGAAATGCAGAAGAAAGCAGCAAATTTCAAGTGTGATCAGACCACTCTCAGTAGGGGTTATTATAGGAGTCTGCAGTAATCCAGTAATCTGAAGTAAAATACTGACATTGTAAAATACTGACGTTGTAATAATGTTGATTTGAGTGCTGTGACTATGTATTAAATTTAAGTATTGTTAGAGTGTGTATAATATAAGCCTTCCATATATTCACACACCCATTAAAAAAAGACATTTGATCTGCTTGCAAAATGTGTGGAACATGGCAGACTAGTGCCTTTGACTTGAATTTACTTTTTTTTTTTTTTTTTTTACAGCTTTTGGAACACATTACTTTATCCTAACTTCCAGTTTAAATAATTTTTCAGTAGAAACCAAGAATGTTTTCCCCCTGCACTCATTACTAGTGTGGTAATAAATGTGTCATACAGGTTGTCTACAGGTATAAAAGTAAAATGTAAAACTGTTTAAGACCATTTTAATACTACTTTAAATTTAAGACTACACTTCCAATGGAAATACACACCAAAAGTGAAAATGCTCTCTGAGCATGGTCATTAAACCAATGAAACACAGGCACGTCCAGTTGTTAGCTTTTCATAGCCTGGTTTAACATGCACTGCATGTTTCAGAAATGCAACATCCATTCTGTAACAGAACCAAAATGACACTTCTTGAGTGAAAAAGCATGACATACAAGGTCTTTATCATAAAGACATCTGTATGTTGACCAAGACGTCTTGTTTTTATATAATCAAGTGCTTTTTTGCTGTGTTAAAGAATATGTACACTTCAGGATTCATATCAGTCAGGGGGCAGAAAGTGTGTAATAATAATACCCCTGTGTACATTTTGGTGTGAATTTGAAGCATCTGTGGTGTTTGTGTGTGTGTGAGAGGCCATCTAACGTGTCTGACAGCCTTCATTACATTGTTCACACCATAGAGCTTTTAGTACAGTACTAATATATGAAACTTACATCAAGATGTGGAGTAACAGAAGAGACAGATATGGGTTTTTTTTGTCCCTGTAGTTCCCATGAGAGAGTTTGACAAGCCTGTTTACAGCCATATTGCAAGCAAAGACTGTAATGATAGTTGGAGCAGTTATTGCTTAATGACTGCAGAAATGTGCCTCAAAAGGTATCCTGGCATCATGATACAGAAGATTTTCTCTGTTTCCCTAACGGATGCAGGCTAGTTTTGTTAGTATGTAAATGAAACATATGTAAATGAAACTTGTTCTGATTGGCTGCCCTACATTCATAGCTGTACGGGTTGAAATATATAGGCCTATTCTGCTATAGGCTGTAGTATATATGTAACTTCTATTTTTCTTGTGGCATCACAAAAAACAATTCGTTCAAAACAGGCTGTCTTTGTTGTTGCACACTACATTGTGAAACTTTTAATTCAAATTTAATTTGTTTAACCGTGATATAGGTCTTTCAAATAACCGTCCTGTGATGTAAAGAGTCATTTTCAGTTAAATGCTTAATAGCCAAGAACCTTTATTTTCAAGAGTGTATATCATCCACAATCCATTTTTGCAATAAGATTTAAATTAGATAGTGCTATGTTATTAATTGTATGGACTGATGAAAGATGCGGTGCGGTAGCACATTTCATCATCAATTAATGACTTTTAGTCACAAAAAAGTGCTGATTTATTTAATCTATATTATGTCAGACTGAAGCAGATAAGGAACCACACAGGATTTACAGGGTGTATTGTGTTAGTGAGTCTTACTCACTGCCTGCGGTTTTAGTGCGTACCAACAAAATGATTGCTGTATTGTTTCTCAAAAGTAAATATGGTTAAAGGGTGAAGCAGGAGATGTTCAGTTGTTGTGGAGGAGAGAGAAATGTAGAGTATCTTTATAACCCTCCATTGTTTTTCTGCCTAATCTCCATGGACGTGGAAAAAAGGAGTGCTGAGGGTACAGCAACTCCGCACAGATTTCAGAACTGCTAAAAGTACTACTTTGAGCCTAATAAAGACCAATATCTGCTCTCCATGCACACTGCTGCTGAACATCCTCCTTCACTTCTGGCTTCTGCTTTGAGACATGTTGCTATAATACTTTTTCTTTTTTTTTTACCATAAATAATCTAACATAATGTCTCGTAATTTGAATAATCTGTTTTTAGCTATTATATCTCCTGCTTGGTATGCGTTCGAGTGTTGAATCACTGGCGTGACTGTGGGCGTGACACAAAAGGTTACCGCCGCATATCAGCAGTCTGATTAGTCACCGCTCAGCTCATTTGCATTACGTTCTTGCAAAAGGAGAGCAGAGTGAGAAGGGCGCGTATCAGCGAGTTAGACGTGTTAATTGGCACCCCTCTCTACATTGTAGCACATTATAATGTTCTGTTTGATGTAAATTATCCAAAAAATACAAACGGAAAAAAGAGGCATGATGTCAGTGTGTACATTACATACATTTTCTTTAAAAAAAAACAAACCCAAAAACTTCATGCTAATCTGTGTCTGCTGCATCTGTCATGATAAAAGACATTTCAGACAGTAATTCCTGTACTTGTTTAAAAAAAAATGAATTGAGTTGAAACTGACTTATAATTTATAATATAATTAAATAGAAGCCAGTAGGTGGGTATAAATAAATGATGTAATGAGTACTAAAGTAGTTGTTTTTTTATGAGTCGTTACTTAAGGGTTGCTAAGGAGCATAATGGTGTTTAGGTATAAAATACTGAACACAAGGGTCATGTTACAGCAATAACGGTTAAATATTCCTATACTAGAATTGCTCTTTCAATTCTGGGGCTGCCGTCCTGCTGTAATTTACTCGTTTAATTTGCTAACAAAATTGCCATTGCATTTCCATTAAACGCACCTCTGCGCCACGCTTCTTTTGGCTTCTGTACACATCACTTCTAGAAGTTCATCACATCCTAATGAAAAGAAAATGAAACACAACTGCTTTGTTTTCCCCCATCTTCTGATGTAGGTCAATGCCATCAAAAGTTATTATTTTTAGGGCTGGAGTCTAATTATGTTGTGAAAGATCTTTTCATGAAGGATTTTTAATTTTTTTGGAGACTACAATTATGAGCAGTACGTTGGCTTCCTTCATCACTGTTTGCTTTTTTATGCCACATGAGTCATTTCACTTTTAAATGAAGCTCCCATTTTGTAGAAGGGACGAGATCATTTACATCTGATTGTTTACTTGATGAGGCACTTCATAGCCTTTAAATTTCCTCTGTCTTTGATCTCTTCCTCCTCTACCAGGCTGCATTGTGTCCATTCAGATGCTATTTAGAATTGATTAACATTTGAAGAATGGTTTCGTCATGCTCCATGACAAGGCTGTTCTGAATGGATGCGGAAATTAATTTTTTTTCTCTCAGACCCTGACAGTGGGTCCTCCTCGGTTGTCCACAGATGGTTCAGCATTATATCACTACTGATTATAATGCTAGTTCATCAAATTCAGTTTAGGTGACCTCTCTAAGCCTCATCACTGGAACCAATAAGGATATCAGTGGCACTCTGCTAACCCAGGACACACGTGACTTGAATAATAGAACAGAGTTGTCCTTTCAGAGAGCTGCCATGGATGTTTGGGTGGCGTTTCTTATGCCATAAAGTGAAAGAAACACATTCTTCAAATCAGCTTAGTCCTCTTCCAAATGGACAGCTTGTGCATAAAGGTGTAATACTGAGGAGTACTTATTAAATCAGGTGATTCTGTATTGATGATGGATCTCCCAGGCACTGCCATGCATTTTTAAGCCGAGCACATAACAAGGTACGTTCTTGAAATGCATATATTGATCAATTCTCCACCTTTTTTGGTTGTTCATAAAGATAATTGAGTTCCTGCATGAAGACAGCTCGGGGCAGGTTATAACTCTCAGACATCGTATAGTGCGGCTGCAACTGCCATCGGCCATGCACTATTTATGACACGATCTGTCTCCCAGGGCCACTGCAGCTGTTGTAAAATGGCTTTGGTGTATCTGCAAGCAGTACTCCATTCTATTCTATTATAAAACAGATAGTTCTAGTTCTAAAATCAGTTTGGCTGAGACATAGAAAAAACCATTATAAATTGGGGTAAATTATAATCATGCTGTCTGTGGAATATTTAAAAAAAAAAATCATGTTGCTTGGCAACCATTGCCTACTGTTAATGAGCTACATTAAAAATAAATGAAATCTGCTGAAGACTGCTGTATTTTGTGACCTTTTTATATATTTTTTGCTGTTATTAAACCTAGACATTGACTACACACTGGCAACTATTTTGTTGAGCGAACCAAATGGAGCTGTAGGATACAGAGAACACTACCCAAAGAACACAATACTTACAGTTAAGCATGGCCGTGGTAGTATCCTGTTGTGGGGGTGTTTCTCTGCAACCGGGACTAGGACACTCGACAGGCTACAAGAAAAAATGGGACAAAATACCCCACAACAATTGTCATTAACTTATTGTAGTTTTTGAGATTCGATGCTACTGTACAAACAGAAGAAACATGCAAAGCTAAATGCTCAATTTCTTTTATCCTATCTTAGCCTTTCCTATCCAATCTTTTCCTTTCCTTTCGTATTATACTTTTGCATGCTTCCACAGAAGAAAGGTTTTTATTTTTATTGTTTTCTGCCTTATTCTTTCATTACTCCCTCCTGCGTAGGCAATGATATCCAACTTTGTTTCCCTAAAGACCGCAAAACACATCAATTCTTCAAAGGAAATAATAAGAACCTCTCCAGCACATGGCCTGATGAGTCATTCACAGCAGCTAACTCAGAGAAATAATAAAGAGCAGAGAATAAAAATGGATATCAGCTGAGTATTATTGTGTAGAGAGGAAGACAGATGCATAATAACATCCTGAAGAATTGACTCGTCATTTCGATTTTTTTTTCAGAGCAAAAAGCTCTTGTTACTGTTATTGTGATCTTTTTTCTCTCGTTTTCTCGTATTTCAAACTTTAAACCAGCCAGTTAACTCGTCATCATTAGCATCCAGATAAGCCCCGGCCTTACGCAATTTTCTGTGGGGAGGAGAAAAATCATCTTTATCACATTCTACAGTTAACTGGCAAGTTCCACAAGACATTACACATACATTCAATTATTAGGTAAAAATTAAATGTACACTCACTTCAGATAAGTCAGTACATGTTCGATGTCTGAATTTTGCTTATTTGCTTTAAAATGTGGAACTACAGGATACCACTGCTAACAACTATAGAATAGATTTTCTCTATAAAACACCTGTTTAAACAGAAATGAGTTCTTCGTTTAAAGTGACTTGTGGATGCAGTTCAGGATGAATGAACAAAGCCTTTATGTCACTGGTGTGTTTCCACAAGCTTTTTTGTGATAATGACCATCATAAAAACAGAGAAATCTGATCCAAGATTAGTCCTCCACAGCCCTGCTGTTTTCAAAAACGGCATCCATTTTTTCAACAGAGAAAAACAACCTGCAGTCCTTATTATGTCAGCCACTATAAAATGACACACAACCTCAGAGACCTGTGGCTCTAAACTAGATCTCTGGCTAGCAGTCTAATTGAATTTTCTGTTTTACGCTCAACTGGCCATTGCCAGAGTGGGATTCTTCTAAAATCCTTCGTGGATTGTACTTAATTTCCTACTGTTGTCCTGCATTTCTCAGTCAGGCTGTATCCCGTCTCCTTTCATTTCTTCTTCAGTTTAGCTGCTCTCTGCATGATTTATATCTAACCCACCACTGCGGTCTTAGCAGAAGAAGACCATACTTTTTCAGAGTTTCAATCTTAGATAATTGTGTTTTAGTAAAACTGCTACTTACTCAGTCTCTGGCCCAAAAAAGACCTGAGCAATTTACTGTGGAGTTCTGTATTTGAGGTGAGGATTATATAAGATAAGATAAGATAAGATAAACCTTTATTAGTCCCACAAGTGGGAAATTCGATTTAGTAATGGCAGAGATTGGACAGTACAAAGTTCAGAGCAGCAGAATTGAGAACACAATAGAATAGAATAGAATAAAATAAAATAAAATAAAATAAAAATAGGCCAACGTAGGCCAAAGTACTACGTAGGAAATAGTATTAAATAATTATTTATTGAGTATGAGCTCAGGTGAAAGCTTTAAGCTGGTAGCCTAGTGGTTAGGGAGTTGCCCCTGCAATCAGAAAGTTGTGGGTTCAAATCCCAGGGCTGCTAGTGGCACCTCTGAGGTACCCTTGAGTAAGGTGTCCTCCCCACACACTGCTCCCTGGGTGTTGTGTTCCTTGGTGCCCGCTCCTTCCCTTGGTGAATGGGTTAAATTGGGTGCTGTTCACATTATGTGCTGTGGTGTGTTCATTTATGACAAAATGGTCACTTCACTACTTCTAACTTTTGTGATGACTTATCTGACAATCTGTCCATTGATCCATTTTCTGAGCTGCTCATCACTACCCAAGGTTGTGGGAGTGCTGCAGCGTATCCCAACAGTCCTGGGGTGAAAGGTAGAGAAACACCCTTGACAGTTCGATCATTACAGCTTACCATACAGTGTGAGTAGATATTTGGAAATACTTTTTCAGTCTAGGCTGAGACTTAATCCAGGTCCAGAAAAGTTTCATTACAGTACGGCGTTCCATTACAGTAAACCCCTGTAATTGGAATGTAACCCCCGCGAACTGTGAAAAAACACACATTTGTGATATGGGAAAAAAAATGCCTAATAATGCCTATTTTTATAGTGTAAACCCTAAATATGCCCCCAAATATGCTCCCAGTACACTCATTTCATTTTAAATTCAGCCTAATACATTACCCTTAATGAAAATAAAAGGTAAACCCGTATTCTTACTGTACAGTGTACACTGAACTGCTGTCTCCCACAGTGATAGAATGGAAAATACCGACGTTACCCCTGACTCTACTGCAATTCATGCAAGCGCGTTTTCTTTGGTATGCACTGTTGTTTTCTTTGGTATAAGCAGGGTAAATACAGTTATAAATGAATTTAATTTACAGTAATAAAAATACAGGGCTTTAAGAAGAATAAAACGGAAAACACACGAACGGAGATTCTGATGCGGGAATGCTGGATTGCAGCTGCCAGAGATGCGTCACAGAGCAGCAGCCAATCAGCAGCAAGGAGAAATGAATAACGCTCTCGGATTGGCTACCTTCAAACCTCCAAACTTATTTCATCATCCAAAGATGCACTTTCTTTGTGTTCTCTGGACAGTACGGAAAAATTATACAGTTATATTTTATATGGAAATGTAGCTGAATTTACATTAATACTTATGTTCCAAAATTAGTATATTTTTCTTAATAATTTATCACTAAAATGCATGAAACATTATATATTGCCATGAAAAAAAGCAAAATAAAGGTGTAGGAAATTTGCGGTTTCCTTGAATTTGTGGGGGTTTCCGCAAACAATTATTAGTTAGGTTCTAACAAAAAATCCACAAATGACTGAAGCCGCGAACTCTGATAACATGTATGCTGATACATGACATCAATAATGATTTCTTTTGTATTTACGTTGGAAAGTGTAAACTACATAGAACTGCATTGTATCATTTCCCTTTGTAAAAAGGGATTCATCTTGCTGAAATATTTTAAAATATATATTTATTTCTCACTTACTTATTTCTTATCCAGTGGATTTATGGAAAGTTCCTACTTTAGTAATTATATCATCATAAAGAGAATAGACACTCTTCTCCTAATAACAATAGTTTCGTCTTATAACAGTAGTTTCACCCCTTTGGGACCACTAGATCATTGCTCATTAGCCATAGTTTATAACAGCATTTTAGAAAACGAATGGTTATGTTCACCCATTCTTTTATGCCTCCACCCTGACCCATGTTACAGTCACAAGTATGAGCCAGAAATGACGAAGTAAAATATTTTAACAGCGCATTTAATGTATTAAATATAACGTTGGCAATAAACCCAACTGCTGGGTTGACTCTTATTTGTGCACTCTCAGTAAAGAGAGGTTAATTACAGTCAGCATTACGGTACATGTAAACCGTAGGGACATCTAAACTAAAGAACCTTCATATCAACATTACAAATATAAATAGAGATATATGAATGTAAACCATAAATGAATGAGGTAGTAGTCATGAATAAAGAATAAGGTAGTCATGTTATGTCTAACATGCTTTTAACAACTGATATGTCTGACCTTTCCCAGCCAGTCATGTTATGTTCAGATGCCATCATAAAATTCATAAAATTAAAATTCAGTGCATATTTTTGGAAGTTTCACCCCATGCATAATATACCATTTTGCCAAGTGATAATGCCGGATTGTGTTTTTTCCTTATATGAGCACATATTTCAGATTGCCAGATACTCAGCTTTGCCCATTGACCTAATTCTCAAAGGATATCTTAAAATAGCAGTACTGATCTAACATTAGATTTAGTTCTTCGTCTCCGTTCTATACTTCTGTCCCACAAAACTGACCCTGGAATACTCAAACGCTCTGTGAAGGTAGTGATGCTGTTCACTAATAATAGTGTACTTTATTCTCATTTTGTATTGTGCACTGTGCACTTTAACTACATTTATATTGCTTATTTCTTCCCTGTGTGAAAAAGGCATGTGCAAAAGACGTGCATGTGAATAATTTACGTTACACACATGTACACATCTACACAGGCTGATATGTTGAGTGCACTGTGGTCGGACACTGCGGCTGCTCTTTCTGCCTTCGTTCACCCTACAGAATTAATGTAGCACAGAGGAAAAGAATGCATTTATGCAGTAGCCTACGGTTAAGAATGATACGGAGGCTTGCAGGGGATAGAATACGAGCGCTGTACTGGAACAGCCTGCACAATGGAATATTTGAATATGCACATACTGGTAAAAGCATCTGTAGCTTCATACACTTTCCACAGTAGGCATGATTAGATTACACAACTGCTCGCTGTTATTAGTCATTCAGAGAAAGGGTTAGACTACCTAAGGTGTACCTGATGCCAGAGAAAAGTGTTTTCTTGGTGGTTTCCGGTAGAGGTTAGTGGCAGATGTGTTTCACTTAATTAGTGCCCTCTGCACAGACACACACAAACTAAAATCACCACACATTGGAATATCGCTGAGTATAATTACTCTGCAACTGACTGTATATCTCCAAATTAGCAGTCTGATGGGAAATGAACCAAAAAAACCCTTCATGCTATCTTGCTTTTAAAAGAATGTCCTGGACTTTGTTTGAAGCCATTGGTCAGTGAACAAGCTGTTTTGTGCACTTGCTGACTGGTTCACTTTATTCCGTGCATGTTGTTGTTGTGGACACATCATATTGAAACAGCGGCCTACATTTGTGAGAAAACTGGATTTTGAGTTTTTAGATGCAGAGCCTCACTGACCTGGCTTGCACAGATGCTCCGCAAGGAAGTGCCATTGGCACTCAAGCTGTGTTTAGTGTTCCAGTATTTAACCCTAACTTTATAACCTTGGCTCATGAGCACCCAGTTAGGGCGCGAGGCTACACTCAATTTGCGCGATAAACTACTGTCTTAGTAAATTAATATTAAATTGCTTTATGAGTACATATTATAGGATATTGAATTCGTGCAAGAACATTGTATGTTCTTGCTCATTTTCTTTTCTGATGGTCTTAAGTGCCATGTTTAAAAAGGAGCATCTTTTTTGACACATCCTTTTCAATACAAATACATCGGTTTAAATGCAGCCATGTCCTCAGTGTGCGATAACCATAATATCAGCTACAGTAGAGTTTAATTCCTTTCGGCTATACCAAGCATTGACATTTCTTGCCTTACATAGTGCCACTTTTCTTCTCTTCGCTGTGACAGGTTCTTTGGACAGTGCTAATGAACTACAGCCTTTAAATCACATTTTCACTTAAATTACACCAAATGACCATCCTGCACTGAGGTTGGACAGACTTAGCACAGTGATGTAATCTCAGAGATATATTTTAGAACTACATGGAACTCATTTATTTATACATTTGATACCCTTATGTTTCTTGAACCACTACATTTAACTGCATGAAATGCAAGTGTAGCATCTTTAATGCTTCACTTAAACTCTCCTGAATAACACTGATATAGCCACATCATAACATATAGAAGATGTGCTGTCATAGTATTGTCAGCGTAAATTATTTAATGTCACAATGTTTACCATTTTTACCATGTCATGAAATTTTATAGCGTCTGTCATGACAATTATTTCTTCATCATCTTCTTTTCAACTTCTTCTTTGTCTTTTTCATTATTTTCTTTTCACATTTTATTCTTTACATTTTTTTATTGTGTTAGTGTGGTGTAAGCTGGTATTTACACTTACAGCTGGTAGTCTAGTGGTTAGGGCATTCGCCCTGCAATCAGGAAGTCATGGGTTCAATACCCAAGACTGCTACTCAACCCATGACTTTCTGAGGTATCGTCCCCACACACTGCTCCCTGGGCGTGTTCCTGACTGCCTGCTGCTTCACTTGGTGAATGGGTTAAATACAGAGGAAGAATTTCCTGTTCACATATGACAGAATTTTCACTTTAAAATGTATCGAACAAATCTGGATTAAATGTATAATAATTCCTCTCTGCAGTATCAGAGCATGTCTGCCCATGCATAAACCAAGGTCTAGTTGCTCTCAAAAAGGTCACTTATTTCAAAGCTTTTCAGTTCAATAGCTAAGGACCCCTGGGTTCGCAGTTTGCTCTTCACTACTCCAGCGCTCTCTTCATGATTGTTGTATTTGATTAGCTGGCCTTGCTCTCAAGGAGCCAGTGAAGTGGAGTTGATCCTCATTCGTAGATGCTCACAAAGAGAGAATCTCATTTATTTTCTCCTCTGTGGGTTTTCTTTTCCCAGCGTTTCTCTGAAACAGGTGGGTCTTCGCGTTTGTTGCATGACTCTTATGTAGGAAGCAACTAATCAGCTACTTGGAAGCAGAGGTCATTTCTTTTTCCTTTCTTGCTAGTGACAGCTACTTTACACTAGACTGATTTTATCATCTTTAAAGAAGCCCTGCTCTCACTGAAAATGATAAAATTACCAGAAGACACACACAAACATTATTTTACATATAATGTAAAATGATATTCTTGAGTTATCTTGCCTGCATGCTTTTTCTGTATAGTTTTTCATTGACTTTCACATTTGATTCCAGATTTTTTTCAAATTTATCAGAATCCAATCTTCTGTGTACCTGCACAATGTTTTCTGTGCCTCTGGCTTCCTCACAACCCTAAAGTATAACAGATCCACCAAATGCTTAACAGCTGGCAAGGTGTTCTTTTCTTGAAAGTCTTTTTTTTCTCCAAACATGCCTTTGGTGACTGTAGCTAGGGAGTTCCTTTTTACACCAGTCTACATAATTTATTGCCAAAATGCCCCTGGCTTATGTAGACCTTGCTTTGCATTCTTTAGAAGTTTCCTTCTGATGATTCTTTCATGCATATCAAGTTTGTGCAACAGTACTACACAGTAGAATGATGCTTCACTCCTGTGTGAGCCAAACTTTGCTACTGATCCTTTGCTGCCGTATGGGGGTTTTGCTTTACCTTTCAGACCAGAATATGATCGGTTATAAATGGGAGTTTCTTTTAGTCTTTCATACCTTGCCTCATCTTCCACAGTTACTGCACCATTTTTCTATTTTAGACAGTGTCAAACTGACAAATGAAAATGCATTTACAGCTTTCCTCTGCTTTGTGGGCAATAATTAGTTTCATTTTCAGATTTTAAGACGCTTAGAAGAACCTATGGTCTATGTGTGTTAGCACCATGTTTGAGTCAGATAATATTAGAAGCTCTGTAATTGTCTTCAGTTAACCCTCTGAGGTCGGCAGATCCAAAAATGGATCCTTTTCGACAAAACAATCATCTAAAGCTCTGTGAGTTTTTGTCCTAGAAATATATATGTAACATCACTAGATACCTCAACTTAATCAAGTATAAAATAAATTACATACAAATCTTATTATTTTAAACAGTTTGTAGTTTACTTCTGTATTTACTTATTTTCACTTCAAAAATGTTCAAAATATTTTGGCCCAAGGTTATTTGGCCCAAACCTTTGCTTGTAATTATAAATGAACTATAGCAAATGTCATATAGCAAACTAGTATTCATACAATATGCATGAATGTAGTATCAGATGTAGCAATTTGTTCTGAATTTTATGCACACATTCAATCAAATCACTATTTGCCAGATGCCATGGTTGTCAGTGAAAAATATTTAGCAATATATTATATGCATTTACTGCTCCATATCCATAATGAAGGGTCAGTTCCCCTCAACAAACACGTTCACAAAACCTGGCAATTGACAGGTGAGCTTGAGCAGGGACATCACCAAACTGTGCTGGGCACTGGCCATCCAGGACTAGAGTCTGGCATCCCTGATGTAAATGATGAAAGGGTTTTTGCAGGGTTTAACAGTTTGGGAATAAATCAAGTTTGCTGATGACAAAACCATGGTGGGTTTGATCAGCAGTAATGACTGCAGTAATCATCCAGAGCAACAAGTTCACATCACAGAGAACCTGGTGTGGACACTCAACACCAGCTCATTTGCCAGCAGCATCTCTACTTCCTGCAGAGACTGAGGACAGTGTGAGGGGGGGGGGGGGGGGGGGGGGGGGGGGGGGGGGGGGGGGGGGGGGGGGGGGGGGGGGGGGGGGGGGGGG
>JBBJLS010116747.1:0-18180 GCA_037577275.1 Bryconaethiops microstoma
GCTTTTTAACAGCAGTGTTCCCTTTAACACAGTCACACAGCTGCAGTTCAAATATTTCTGTAAATCTCAACTTAAACTCTAATGTAATCAAATCAGATATAAAACCAAAGCTATTTGCCACTCCAGGACATTCATGTTTTGGGCGGCACCATTATAGCACCTGCAAAGAGGGACCAACTCCATATGAAAGTCTATGTATCTGGATGCAGTTTCATTAAAGTCAAATTGGTTGTAACGGTCAGGCCTCTTATTTGGACAAAAGTAATGGGAGCACAGTACGTGTTGGCTGGTTTTCGCGGGGGTCAGGCGTCCCATTACTTTTGTCCATATTAAATAGCTCGCATTACTTCGGTGAAGGCACCGAACTTTCAAAATAAAATAATTTTTTAATACTAAATAATTGTCGGCGTTAAGTAAATAATGCGTTAACGCAATAAAAACGCGTTAACTTTCCCAGCCCTAATTGAAACATAACAATATATTCAGAGATATGTTCAAAATGTCTGCGGTCTAGGTTTTTTCAGGCCAAAAAGCAACAAAGCAGCATTACAACTAAATTATAAAAAGCTTGCAGAAACATTGTGGGTTGGGTCCGGTTGGAAGTCTCGGGGGTAATCACATAAAACTGCAGGATAGTGCCTCCCCAGAATTTCTTTATTAATATGTTCTTTATTCTGTTCCTCTCTGTCCCATTTTTCACGTGTAGGAATAAAGTGAGCACCAGACCAGTGAAGAACTCCATTGTGAAAAAATCACCAGGCTTACCAAGCGAGAATGAAGAGACCTCTCAACTCACAATGAGAAAGAGGAAGAAGCCACAAGTTCTTCAAAGCACAGATGATGAGGATGACTCTTTTATTATGAAGAATAAGTGCTCAAATGCCTTTACATCAAGTGACCATAAAGAGTAAGTTCTTCTATATTAATCTTTGAACAGAATTCAGGATTTGTCCTGAATCATGTACAGCATGCGTCGTGTTATGTCTAGGGTGGTCAAATTTACAGATCTGAATCTTCAAAAACAAACTTCTTTGCATGTCATGACTCCTGTCATGGACAGATTTAACATAAGCACACAACGAGGAATAGAACCTTTATTATCAAAGCAGCAACACGTGCTGATTATAGTGCAGGAAATTGTATACAAACTACTCTAACTAAAAACACCAGCCAACACAATAATTGTTTTTTATTTTATTTATTTATTTATTTTTTTGTTTAATTCCCTTAAAATTTGTGCTTTTCATATCAGTTGGTTCAAATTTCATTATAGAGATTAATTTGTGTGCATTATTCATTTGTTAGCTAATATTGATGTTTTAGGGCTTCTAATTTGAATACTCAATTGTTCGTTCTTTATGTTGCGATTTAGTAGAACTGTCAAACATTTCAAATAATTTGTTGCAAATTCCATTTATCTTATTTGCTCAAATTTTCTAAGCATAATGCTGAAGATTCATAACACTGAATTGAGTATGCTTGTTTTATGATCGGATTTGAATGGTCTAATTGTCTTAATGTCCTAGTGTGTTTTTTCTAAGTACCTTTAAATAATCTCTGTGTATTGTTTCTTATCAGGAAGCGAGGATCAACTGCTCGACCTGTTCTGGGCAGATTTGTCACACATCGCAGGAGAGCGCCGCCCATCCAGGTTGTGAAACAAACCTCTAAACAGAGTGTAAGAGAGTGGCTTATACTGTCACTGCATGTCTGCTCATCAGTAAACAGCACTGTAATGTTTTTGGAATGTCCATGAAGCCAAGAGATATCATTACTAATTGCTGGACATACCAGACTTTGTTTGCTTGCTAGTTAAATTTTATGTTACAAAGGGTTTTTATTTTATATATACATATATATTTGTGTCATTGATCTCAAAATGTAGCTGTTAATACAAAATCTCCTTTATGAGCGGTCACATTTTTAGCAGTGGTGTCATGCGATTAAAAAAATGAATCTAATTAATTCAATTAATCGCACACACTTCATGCTGTAAAAGTGTTAACAGCAAAACCTTTTTTGCACTGTTCATGTGCAATAATGGTCACAACAATCAGAAATTGCTGAGGGGGAAAAACAAAAAGCGTCCGTCCATTTAAAAAAAAAAAAAAAAAAAGTATCATCTATTAGCTGATGAGACGATGTACATACAAGCACAGGCGTCAGATGCTGGATGGATAAGTTGGGGGACAAACCTAATGATTTTTAAAAGTTTTCAAAAGTTCACTTTCATTCTATCCTTCCCAGTTTGGAGTTCCCAACTGCACTCTCGATTCATCGGAAGACTTCACTTGTGCTGTCCCTTCACTTCCCCGCTGTGTCACCAGGCACAAGCGGGCCACTGTCCCGAAGAAGTTTGCCCAGGAGAACTCTGACCCTAAGCCTTCTGTCGCTTTACTCAAGAACAGTCGCACGCAGTCCAGCACCGTTTTACGCGAAGTCTCGTTTAACGACAGTGTGGAGGAGAGGATTTCCTGTAAGCGTCCACTTCTGTGCAGCACTCCGTCTCTAGTCTCCAGACAAAACCTGCTCCACCTTGAGCCCTCTGTCATCGAGATATCGTCTTTGAGCTGCGATGAGCTATACAAACCCCCCAAAGTAAACAGTATAAGCAATGAGTTCATCAAACCACAACCATTTACCACGAGACCGAACAAAAAGCAACGCTCAGGTCACATTCAAGAAATACAGACAGCGCAACGAGTCGAGGATTCTGTAGAGAGTTGGCGGACAGAGGAGAGATTAAACATGGATGAAGGAACGACTGACGAGGAACAGAGGAGTTGGGAGGATGACCAGAACAAACAGGCCTGTGAGGAAAGTCAGACAAGTGGAAGTATTGTATTTGTGTCAGCTCAGACTCATCTTGACTCTCGAGTGGAGCAGCTGAAAGAGAGGTGAGCTGCTTTAATAAAGTTTTCCATGTTTTTGTATATAGATACAGATTGTATCTGTATTAAATTGTGTGTGCGTGCGTACATACACACACACACACACACACACACACATCCACCTATACACTTTGAACTAGAGTTGCAAAGGGGCGGAAAAATTTAGAAAATATTCCTAACTGGAAACTTTCCATGGGAATTTATTTAAAGAAAATGAGTCATATACAAACAAACATTTTTGTTTTGTCAAACAGATATGCATGCAAAAGGTTACAATTAAAAAACATGACACAGATTTATTTGTGAGGAGAACCTTTATCAGTGCTTTATTCTTTAAACAATGAACTCTTTCACTGAACAAAAACATGAATGTTGAGTAGAATATTCCTTACAGCTCCCCCTTCGAAATGTAAAATGAAAGGAACTCCCTTTCCCTCCAAAAAGTCCAATTCGAAATGTAAAATGAAAGCAGCTTTCCCTTCCCAAAAAAAGTCCCATTCAGCATATCAAATAAAAGCATTTTTCCTGAAGCATCTCAAGCCCGCTTTCTGCATGTTCTACGTTTTTGCAGAACAAATGGATGAATAAAATCTTGTATGGTTACATAATCTTCTAGCAAAAGGCAGAAGAAACAGCATCACATTTACAATAGCTAGCATCATGATAAGCTAGCCTCTTTAATGAAATTGTGCTAGCTAGCTTACATTTAGCATATCTGCTTTAGCAGGTACCAGTTAGCTACTGTATCAATACATTTTAATTTAATACTAGTTCAACTTTAACACTAGAGATCAAATATTACTTCATAATAGGATCAAAGCTTACTTGACTTTATGAAGTCCTTGGACTCAAATGTGTGGCTTGAATAGTCTGTATTTGTGCTGTGGGCTCAAAAACGTAGCTTTAGTAGTTCAGCATTCTAGAAATCACTGTGCTGCGATGGAGGAATGCACAATGCATGTAGGGACGTGGCTTCAAAAGCCCTGCAGTAAGTAGTGTGCTACTTGCCTGTTTGCATTAGCTTTGATTATGCTGCAATATATTTTTTTCCAATTGTGTTTTATGTTCCCAAACTTCCAGTTTATTCCCGTTAATGCCTATCAATTCCCATGAAAAGTTTCCAACTTTGACAATTCATGGAACTTTGCAAACCTACTTTCCACCACTGAAGTCATCAAATTCAAAGGAAAAACTCTCTATACAGTTCCGGACCACCACAAGTCACTAGGTTTCACTGTGAATTAATGTAAATTCTACCAGTCTCTGCACCTGTTACAGAGAAGGATGGAAAATACTCCACGATAGTGCTTGGCAGTAGAGCATATTAATGATATTACGTTATGATGATGATGTACTGGGTGGACCAGAGGAGGATGGCTTGAGTCTTGGTTCCTCCCGAGGTTTCTTCCTCCAGCTTTAGACAGTTTTTCCTCACCTCTGTCGCCGTTGGCTCACTGTGGACCTGGACTCTGTAAAGCTGCATTGGTTGTAAAAAGCGCTGCATAAAGAGAATTGAATTGAAATATTTTAAGACTGTATCACGATACACAATCTATCAGTCCATATTTTTGAATCTCCTTTAAAACACTTTTGATGTGCCAGTTTGAGGTTTGTGCCGTATCAACTAAGTTTAGTTCTGACACATTAAAAAAAACAAAACAAAAAACAACCCAGCAGATCTGGGATTTTATTCCATTCATGTAGGCTGCATGCAAAACAAAAAGGATTGTTCTGATGAATCAGCAGCAAATGCATGAAGCTTTAAAGGGGGGCGTGCATGTATTTAAATAAATATGCATCTTTAAATCTCAGTTCTTAAATTTGTTGGAGCTGGTCTGAGCTTGTGTGTCTTCCTGAGTCATGCTCAGCGCACGCATCCCCCATCAAGGTCAACTGGGCCTGCTCAGCATTTTTTTTTTTTTTGCCAAAATGTTTTTTGCAGGGCCAGTACCAATTATTAGTAATCAAGAAGAAGAATAACAACTGATATTTGGAATAAATTTGGAACCATTAAACCAATTTGCAGTAGAAATTTAAATCTTACTGTCAAATTTGAGAAAAACACATAGTCTGACTCAAAATATATGAATGCCTTTATGAATAAGTTTATTTATGAAACACAGAGGCAACTTCAGGGCACACTTCAGTAACATTATTAGTGTGTTGAGACTGAGACACCATGGTATATGATGTGCAAGAAATAATGTTACTGCAGCAGCAGTAAATGCCTGGCAAAGCATCTCAAGTGAGGAAACTGTCCATGGGTGATGTCCATGACTTAGGGCAGTCATTGGCTGCAAGGATTTTCGTCTAAGTATTAAAACAATACATACATTTTTGTTATTACTTTGTCCAATTATATTTGAGCCTCTGATAATGTAGGGGCTCTATGAAAATGACTGTAATTTTGTTCACCTCCTTAAATTTCGCCTGAGAGTCGTTTGTCACATTTTGATTGTTTAATTTCGAATTTATTGTGGTGGTATACTGAGAGAAAATGACAAAAATTGCATCAATGTCCAAATACTTGTGGACCTGACGGTACATTGTGAGTAGTTTTAATGTTGTGACTGATGTGTGTATATGTAATGCCACCAGCAAAGTACTTAACCCTCCTTTGAATTTTTTCACATTTTTTCGTGAGTCGTCAGTACTGTTAAGTAACTGCCATTTTTCTCCTGGTGCTGTGTGTAAAATGTTTTGTTTGAAACAACAAATAAAAGTATAACCCTCTATCTCAGTCAGGAATCCACAAGTGTTACAGGGTTTTGGTAGGTTTCTAAAGGATTATAAAGAAAAACCTAACTATAAAATTTGCTTTAAAAACCTAAATATAAAGCAAAAACTGGGTTAATTGAATTGTTTGAGTCCTAGTGTGTTGCAGCCTGTGTATAATTATTTGGCTTAATCTCTGCTTCTTTATTCCTAAGAGAAATGATTTCTTTATTTCTACGAAATTTGTCTTTGTGGCCATACAGGTGTTGCTCGGTTAGCGCTGTGGTCCTGGTGGAGGAGATGGACGTGGTGGATTTCTTGTCCAAACAAAGACATAACAGTAAACTGAAAGAACATGAGACGGAGTCCTCAAATTCTTTCTCTTCTGCACCTTCCTCGTCTCTGTCTGTTCCTTC
The DNA here is from genome assembly GCA_037577275.1 of Bryconaethiops microstoma. Classification (NCBI taxonomy): domain Eukaryota; kingdom Metazoa; phylum Chordata; class Actinopteri; order Characiformes; family Alestidae; genus Bryconaethiops; species Bryconaethiops microstoma. The sequence goes on from JBBJLS010116747.1 coordinate 6,023, forward strand.
TCGCTCCACTCTTCCTGCCTCCGATTCCATTCAGGCACTAGTCGATCGTCTTAAGGTGGAGTGCTTGTCCTCTTGTCTAACCGTGTCCCTCCAGGCTCTGGACCCTAACCTCCTCCGCAGATTCCAGCAGGCACCGGTAGAGTCTCCTGAGGCTCAGGCAACCTCTCCTCTTTCTCCAGAGATCGAAAGTGATGAGAAGACGGATCTACACTCAGGGAACACTGATGGGCTAAACTCTCAAGTCAGTCTTTCATCTGGGAGCGAGGGCCAGGCGACGGGGTTGGTTAGACGTCTGTCTGATTTGTTCAAGCTTTCTGCTGTTTCTCCCGCACCCGTTGAGGCTCCTGGTAAATCACACATGCAGGTGGTACCAAAAGAGCCCCCTGGTGCTGGTACTGCTCGTAAAGCATGCGTGAGGGGCCAGAGCGTCAGCCGCTGGTCGAAGAGAGATACGGGTGAGCAGCGCAAAAAGCAGAGGAAGAAGAACGAGATTAGGACACGGACCAAACCGGAAGACTGCTCTCTAAACTACCCACTACCTGTGAGAACGAATGCACAAGCTGGGGTAATATCCTGTTCCGGTTAATATATCTTCACGAATGACTTTCTTCATATTGACTGTTTATACACTATATGGACAAAAGTATTGGGACACACCTCTTAATTATTGAATTCAGGTGTTTCAATCATACCTATTGCCACAGGTGTATAAAATCAAGCACACGCCATGTTTTGATTCAAACTCTGAGATTGCTAGCCAGGCCTTCTCGTTCAACATCACCTCATAAATGCTCTACAGAATGAATGGGCACAAATTCCCCCAGAAACTCACTTCAAAATCTTGTGGAAAACCTTCCAAACAGGAGTGGAAGCTGTTATAGATACAAAGGGTGGACCAACTCCAGATTACAACCTATGTATTTGAATTTGGGGCAGGGCTGTTCAATTTCAATAGCAAGTGGCCAAATATGAAAATCACTGGGGGTTCATGGGCCACACAGAATATAAAAATCATATTGTCAACTAATAGCTAAAAAATTACTCTTGATAATAGATATTATATTAGTATGAAGGAATGACACATATCTTTAATACTTTCACACAAGGAGCTTTTTAACCAATTTTGCTACATTCAACACATTTAGGGCCTGCATCAGCCCCTTCCCCTCCTGTGAAGTGGGCGTAGCAGCTGGCTTAGACTGATCTTCGACTTTTTTGTTTGTGGACTTTGTCGGTGCCGCTTTAACCGTCAAAAAACTAAAAACAAGAACTCTGACCGTTAAAGCCGTTAGAGTAGATACATCACCGTGCTACAAAGGTTTTCCCCTCGCTGTGTGTGTGACTGGATTCTCTTCTCGTCTCAGGTGCACAGACACCATTATTTCTAAACGTCAAGTTCTTCAGAGGATAAACAGACCTTTTTAATGCTCTCCCCTTGTTTTCGGCAGCCTAACGGTTCTCCTCCATCTTCCGTTACTGCTAGCCTTTTATGCTCCGCTCTGCTTTTTTAACACACCCATTTTTGGACAAATCCCGCCTCTTTCGGCTTCAATTGGCTAATAATACGGCAACTTCTGTTCTCGGATTGGCTAATTGTATACAACACATTGGATAACCAATCTTGGCAAAAGTAGCGGGGGACTACCAGCCAATCATGATCCAAAACCCATCATTTTATTATATCACACACTGATTTACTGGCAGTCTTGCAGGCCATAAAAAATTTCAAAAGGGCCATATCCGGCCCGTGTCCCGCTAGTTAAATAGGCCTGGTTTAGGGTGTTGCTTCTGGGTCTGCTAGTGGCACCTCCTGAGGTACCCTTGAGCAAGGTACTGTCCCCACACACTGCTCTCTGGGCGCTATGTTGCCTGGCTGCCCCCTGCTTCACTTGGTGAATGGGTTAAATGCAGAGAAAGAATTTAGTGAAGTGACCATTTACCATATGTGAACACACCACAGTGAGAACAGCACCAAAGTCCCTGTTGGTATAATGGGCTTGTGTCCCAATACTTTTGTCCATATAGTGTAGCTTTTTGTCTTCTGCTATCTTACTTGTTTTTTGTTTATTTGTTTATTCCTTTGAACGCAGGAGTCCATGTGTGGTTGGCTGCCTGGCAACAGTGCTGTTGGCCTGCCTGTGACACCTTTGAGAGTGGAACAACTGAACTTCTCCGTTCTAGCCAACTTCACTCCAGACACACTCACAACATACAACTGGGGACGACTCAAAGCGGCACTCTCTGTACACAAAAAGAAGACCGGTGCGTTTACATGTGGAAAACACATACGCCTGCAAGTTTCCTCCATAACTGCTGTAAAGGCCGAGTTCTGGGATCTGTTTTAATGTTGAAATGTTTGTGTTGGTGTGTTGTAGCATTCCCAACCCCACAGCGGCTGGCTCAGTCCAACCTAAACTCCCCACATGTGATGGACACTAGTATGGAGCTGTTTGGCACATCGCTGGTTTCACACACACCACTGTCCAGACTCACTTCCTCTCGCTTGCTCTACTCTACCCTGACGAACGCCTCCACGGTTAGGGGAAAACATGGGTTTCCTATCTACCTAATTTTTCACTTAATGTAACCATGTTCTGTCTTTCTTCACAGTTTTTTGTAATTTTTAACATTATGCTTTATGTGTTGACTGTGTTTCTGTAAATTTAATAGCATTGGAATATTTCATCAGTGAGCCTTAGTAACACTTGCACTTTCTCAGGGCCCTGATGATGAAAATATTAGCGACGCTGAGAAAGTATATCAGGAATGTCAGCAAGATGGGCCCCTCTCATTTGATGACTGCATTCCTAAAGAACAAATGAAACGCTGTACCAAGATTGGAGAAGGCACTTTTGGAGAGGTGTTTTCCACAATCAACAGCTCTGGGCAAACTGTGGCTCTTAAGGTACGTTTCTAACACATTCATCACTACTTTAAGGATTTTATTAACATTAGTTTAGTGAATAATGTTATTGTTCCCCCAAGAAATCAGTTCAAATGGTCCAATATTTACAACATTTCCAAAAAAGATTGTTTCAGTGAAGGCCTCTGAGTAACTGAGTAAGCTAATGCTTGCCTCACACTTACAGTATGTATGAATTTCTAATCTTGAAAATGTGAGACATTGCAAATAATAGATTTCACTGTTCGCTGAGTGATGGTTGATAATTGTGTTTTTCAGTGAAAGAATGGAAAATCTTAGTTTTTTACAAGGTTGGGACTGATACAATATATACCAGTATGTTTAGTTGGTAGTAGTTTGAAAGTAAATGCCATAGTGCAAATTAATGTTATCGTATTTGGACTTTTGTATTTGGAGGAGTGTTTCAGTCTGTTCCACTTAAGCTTTATGTAAACATTTCATGCTTAAGCCCAGGCCTCCAAAAAAATCCTTGGGGAACTGACAGCAGGTGCAGCCAGGTAGCCAACTGGTAAAATGGTCACCAATGTGACTAGATTATTTATTTTGCAACTAGTTGTTTCATTTCAGTCTCTCACAACCAAGAGAAATTAAAATAATTAAAAGTATAAGAAAAATGACATCATTATGTGCAGATATGTACAACCCGAGTCTGCAGTTCCTGCTCTTTTTAATGAGTCGGATCATTTGGATCAGATCACCAAGAAGATCCGTTCGCGAACCGACTCGTTCACGACTGCCACATCTTTATCGAGAGCAGTGTTGACAGATTGAGTTTCATTTGAAACGATTTGCACGGCCTGGCAACCTGTTGCCGAGTGTGTTCTAAAATATAGGAAAATAAATATTAACTAAACGAGAAACAGTGTTTTACTTTAGCAACAATTTAGTCCCTGTCATGATTTCTTCTTTCGCTTTAATGTTCTTTACATGGGGTAAGACTGGAGACAAAAATATATTTTTATTTATATCACATTTGAGTGAGATGGAACTCGTGTTTGTAAAATTGCACTTGCGGTTCTGCATTATGTTCATCAGTCTTTGTAAATAGGGTATTTTGTATTGCCAGTTTGACTGCATGCATTGTAATTGTCCGTACTGTGATGGTTCAAGAAGAATACATGCACCATTATACCACTAAGCCAGTGTACAGTGCGCTTGATATAAATGAATTTTTTTTCCCAAAGTAGATGAAGAGAACCCAATTAAACAAATATGATACATATTTACTTGGTCATTTATTTGCTAAGGAAAACGATCCAGTATTACATGGCTAAAATGTTAACAGTTATAAGTTTGCTTTGAAATTATAGTCACATTTTCAGTCAGTGGGATGACAGTCAGGTCAAAAGTCAAAGAGTGAGTGGGCACCCTGTTTTATTTAAAGAACAGGGATTTATCAACATCAAAAACATTGTGAAAGTGTGGTGTTTCATAACAAGAAAAAGGGACCTTTGACACGAAAATAGAACTTTTTGATTTAAATGAGGTGTTCTGCTTGGAGAAAGGAATTACAGCATAAACAAACCTGTGCTCGAGATTGTTGCTGAATGTTGCCAAGTTGCTATGTTGCTGTTGTTTGCAGCTCACTTGTGGGCATTGCTAATATAGTTTCGAAGAAATGGGCTACTGAGAGGATACGCATCAATTTTCTAATAATAGAGATCACATCTGCCCTCTAATGGGCCATTACTTGACTGTGTAGCTTTGAAATGTATCTTTGTTCAGCAACTATTGTAAATGAATCACTTCCAGCTGCATTGTTGCTTGTTGTCGCTGCCAGTGTGAGCCCAGGGTAAGAACCTTATCACATCTGTGAAGCATGGTGGCGGTAGCATCATGGTTTGCGCCTGGTTGCAGAATTTAGGCCTTGGTGTTTTGTCATCATTGATGGAACAATGTATTCTGTATTATACTAGCGAATTCTAAAGGAAAAAATTGGCAAATCAAAGTCCTGACCTTAACCCAATAGAAATGCTGTAGAAGGACCTGAAGTGAGCAGTGCATGTAAAGAACCTCCAAGAGATAAATCGGTTTGTTCCAGTTAATGAAATCAAAGATTCATGTACTTTTGTGACACACACACATATGTAATAGATCATTTTCTCAAGTAATTGACCAGGTATCTTTTTTAATTAATTTTTTTTTATTATTATTTGTTCAATATTTCTCATTATTTATTTTCAAGGCTTGTGGGAAAATGTTAAAAGTCATTTTTGCAGTATAGAAAATCCTAAATGGTTCATAACACCACTGCACACAACTGAGTTTCTTGTTTTTATATTTTCATTTTAGATACCTGGAACATTCATCATCATGGCGAAACGTTTTATAAATAACGCAATGCCTTCGTGATACTGGTGCTATACTAGCCTAGCTTTTGGTTCTAGTTAACAGTAGTTTGTTGTGCAGTGAGTAATGTCATTTTCTTTAATTTTTTTTCCAGATTATTCCAGTAGAAGGCAGTCAGAAAGTCAACGATGAACCACAAAAAACATTTGGTGAAATTCTTCATGAAATCATTATTTCTAAGTATGATTTTTATTCAGTTTTTTTCTAGTCTTATTACGGGGTGTACAGAGAATGCAAATTAAATATAACAGCAACATATGATGATATTTTCACAAAAATTCACTAAAATGTACTCTTGAACGCGCTCTTGAGTACCACAGCAGTAACAGTTTAGCATCTTGTTTTCTAAGATTGTATGTCATAAAATTTGTAGAGATGGCAAAAGAGACAAATTAAATAAAACAAAAATTTGATCGCAGCATCCTTTCGGCTGACATGCCGAATTTTTCTAATGCTTTTTGTAGAAATTTGAAAGAGTTGTTTAAAATAAAGAATATATTTAATTAAGGTACAAGCTCCACATCTAGTCTTGTCTAAAGATGCATAATGGATATTCATTATTGTCTTAATTTTTTATATGGTCGATATTTTATATTTTATGTTGGTGATCGAAACTTTCTTGGTTATGAAATGTGTAGATGCCGGTTTTATATCTCAGCTGTCATCCAATTAATTATCAACTTCTTTGTGGAGGCTGCACTATGTGTAAAACCATCTCTCCAGAAACAAAGTTTGATGGACTGAAATGAATTTAAATTCCTCATAGTAGGCTATAGTTATGTATAGATTACTGGACTTAGCAAATGTCATGCTTTCATGACTGATTCTGTTGGTTAAAATAGTGCTGTTACTTTTACCGTTAATTGTCATGATATACACTACAATGGTCAACATTGTCATAGGTCATGGCATCAATAATTACAGCATTTGCTATGACAAAGTAAAAATATTTTCAGAGTGAAAATGTAAAAAAAATTATAATGACTTCATTCAAAATGTTGTGCAACTTTTCTCAGTCGTTGCAGTCGTCTGTAGTTCCATTCATCATTCTGGAAGATCTGAGATATGACATATTTCGTTCATTTTGTTTTCCAACAGAGAGCTGAGTAGCCTGGGCTCCAAGAACAACAACAAAACAAACGGTTTCATAGGACTCAACAAGTAAGATTCGGTTATTCATTGTATTCAGTTTATTGCTTTAAAATAGCTTGAGGCAGTACAACTGTTAGTATTTTGTTTTACTGATTGCCTCCAACGATCATTTTTCAGCCTTCACTGTGTGCGGGGGTGTTATCCCAGTGCTCTGCTTAAATGCTGGGACAAATTTGATCGGGAGAAGGGATCTGAAAATGACAGGCCTGGTAAGAATACATCTACATGCCAAAAATACACACACGCTCAAAAAGGTTTTGAGTTGGCATAAGTATTCGTCTTGGGGGGGTAGACATGATCTCGTTGTGAACACGTCTGGAGACAACAATAAAATACATATATGGATATGGTCAGAGACTTCTGTCCATTCTCTGTGTTCCCTTTGAATTTGTGCATGTTTTCCAAAAGGCCAGCGAAGCCAAAAGTTCAAGCAAGACACTGAATACATTTTAAAGGTAGTGGAAATTTTAGAGGAGAGGTTGTGCGACGTAGTAAGGAAGAGACAAACATTATTAGATTATCATGACCACCTAAACTGTCACCATGTTTGTTGTTGTCAGAAACTTTGGACTCTTGCTGTTGTCTTGCTTAACATCCATGCCAGTGTAAATACCACATTGATTTATGCCAGCAGTGAAGATTACGTTGTTATAAATCACTTGCCAGATGATAAAAGCTCAGCTGTGTTACCGTTGTCAGTATGTACTTCCATTCTGCTGTGGTCCTTTAGCAAAATTTGAACAACTTGTCTCCAGGCGTATTCTTGCTACATGATCGTGTTGACAGATTGGCATAATAAAATATACACTGTATGGACAAAAGTATTGGGACACACCTCTTAATTATTCAATTCAGGTGGCCCCTTACTTCCAATGAAGGACAATCTTAATGCTTCAGCAGACCAAGACATTTTGGACAACACCATGCTTCCAACTTTATAGACACAGCCCCTTTTCTATTCCAGCATGACCGTGCCACAGTGCACTAAGCAAACTCCATAAAGACATGACTGGGTGAGCTGTTATAGCTGTAAAGGGGGACAAACTCCATATTAAAGTCTATGTATCTGAATGCAGTGTCATTAAAGTCCCTGCTGGTGTAATGGTCAGGGGTCCCAATACTGTTGTTCATGTGGTGTAAGTATTAATGTGGTCCATTATGTAATTATATTCTAATGTAAATTTGTGTATTCTAATGCGCGTGTGTATATGTGCCCAGATTTCTTCAGTGATGAGCAGTTCTTTGTGATTCTGGAGTTTGAGTTCGGAGGCAGTGACCTGGAGAATATGCAGGGAAAGGTAAAGGGACATGCTGTTGCTTACTGTAGCTTCAATATTGAATATACATGTCTCACAGCTTGTGTGTGTTTGTGTTTGTGTAGCTCTCCTCTATGGCCCAAGCCAAAAGCATTCTACACCAGGTTACTGCTGCACTGGCTGTAGCTGAACAGGCACTGTGCTTCGAACACAGGTAATATAACCCATACAAAGAAACTCCTTCAGGTATACAAAACACTATTATCCCAGTGCTCCCCAGCAAGGAGTACCCGATGTCCTGACAATTTATGCGTTTGACAGGAGTGCACTGCATGACCAGGGTTAGGAACCTGTGCCAAAAAGAGTGCCCACATTGCAGCAGTGGTTGCTTAATATTGGTTTCATAGCACTGTTTCTGTAGCATCAGTTTTACTGAAGAATTGCAGGATTTTCATGGGGTTTTTTGCTTTGTTTTTTGAATTTCCATCATTTGAATTGAGTTTTTTTACTTTGTTTATTTGCTGTTTTAAGCAAATTGTATGCATAAACAATTTGCAAGTGCAAATATTAAGTTATGAAAACAGAATTGTGACAAAAAAATATATGTATACTGTATATGGCGAAACATACAGTCAACCATACCAGTACAATTATGTAGATATGAAAGTAAAAACACAAGAACGTAATATTAAAAAAAGAAAACAGAATACAAAAAATGCACTTTACGTTCAAAATATGTACTGATCAAGTCAAGCCATGCATTTCTCATTTCAAAGCCTTTGTGCCCTGCACACAGGCACCGAACTCAATTATCACATCACCAACATTTATCAAATCCTTTCTTCCATCCAGCAGGGATGAGATACTCTGGGACATCAATGAGAAAAAGTTTCCACCTACACAATTTGTTTAGGATCTTTTAAATTCATACCTGACTTTCCCCACCTTAATACCGTTTAAAATGTCTCTAATTCAGTGGGTATAAATGAGGACGGTTGCTGATTTCCACTTAAACGAAATGAGCCTTCTTGCAATCAAAGTGACAAGAAAAATTTCGTCAGTGTTATTTTTAGTCAGCTGCGAAGCGGCTGACTAAAGTGTCATAAAAGGGACTGGATTAGTCTGTGTTCCGCATATTTCTGAGTGTGTGTGAAAATGTCAGTCCAAAACACAAAGAGGACCAAACACCACCAGAGCATGTGCACATGATTCGCAGGGATCTGAGCACACCTGCTGCAATTAGGGTTCACATCCTCGTGAATTTTTTATCATCTCTGATAGTCTTTGGAAGAGGTGTAAGGTTTTACTTAGATGGGAGGGAAATTGGGGATTAACTGGAACTCCTAATTTGTAAAAAACATTGTATTGGGACACCAAGTTTAGATAATCATTGTCCAAACATGAGAATGTATTACTGAGATTAAGATCTCGGAATGTTTTAATGCCAAGATTGTACCAGGTTGAAAAGGCACCTCAGCTATAAACAGGGAAAAAACTGGATTTGTTGCAACCGGGGCACGTGAGAAAATTGATTGAAATCCAAAGTGTCATCTAACTTTCCAAATCTTAAATCTCCGTTTCCAAATCTCCAGTGTAAGCGTAAGGGTTTGTTAAGTGGGCAAAGGAAGACAGTGACGCTGGTCTAGTTGAAGTTGTCCTCCATCTGCAGCCAAATTGAATCAGAATCAGAAATCGGGGATGGTGTCATCTCTTCCCTCCTCAGACAATACTGGATAATTCTTAGGTTAGCAATCCAATAACAGAACCTGAAATTTAGTAGCATTAGACCTCCATTTGCCTTAGGCCTCTGTACTGTTCACGTATTTTATGTGCCCAAAATATATAAAGGAAAGTAGGGGGGTTGAAATCCGAATTGCCTTATGCCAGATGTTCTTAAAGTTTTTACAGTACACTCTTTAACAGGTGCACACTGCACATCAACCCATTGTTTTTGTTTGTTTTTTGACAACCATCCAACTTCAGAACTGTCTTGCGGTTGAGAAACACTAAGAAATTGTCAGATGAGTGCGAGTTGGGTTTATGAGAGACTAATATATAGGATTTGATGGTAACTAAACTCTTAATGATGACTGGAAAAAACTGTATTATAAATGGTGCATTTCAGACTGTGTTCTGATTTACTACACTTGATTAAGTAAAGTGGCCCTTCATAGTATCGCGTGAACACATCACAGCTCGGCACACAGTGAAAACAGTGTGAATTCAACCCATTCCCCAAGTGAAGCAGTGGGCACCCAGGAACACCGCGCCCGGGGGGGCAACGTGTTGGGACAGTACCTTCCTCAAGGGTACCTCAGTGTTGACACTAGCAGGGTTGGGTTTCGAACCCACAACCTTCTAGTTGCAGGGGCAACTCCCTAACCACCAGGCCACCAGCTGCCTCACTCATTAAACTCCTTAGCTAATTTAAAAATGGACTTGGTGTACATTAAAGCTAGAAAATGAACGACTTGCACGTGGCTATGGCTCCACATGTTATGGATATGGATGAGCATGTGGTGGTGAACACAGTTTGGTCAACTAACTTTTGAATGCATGAAGATGGAATTATTGCTATGTTTCATATAACAAATCCTATACATTATTTCTGCAGGGACCTGCACTGGGGAAATATCCTGGTAAAAATGACTAAGGAGAAGGAAAACAACTTTGTTTTGAATGGCTCTGTATACTCTGTAGAGACACGAGGTGTTCTTGTGAATATCATAGACTACTCTCTCTCGCGTCTTGAGATTGGTATGTTTATTACTACAAATTTCTACATCCATCACAATCACACACAACTCTCATTTTCTTTATTGTACACTTTTTTTTCAGCCTTCTATGACTGTTTATTCAATTAATGATACCTTACCATCTATTCCCCCCCCTCCCAGATGGACTAACGGTGTCATGTGACATAGCAAACGATGAGATGTTGTTCATGGGTCATGGCGATTATCAGTTTGAAATCTATCGTCTGATGAAGAAGGAAAACAAGTAGGTCTTTCTGGCATCAAAAAAAATTTCATTGCAACTACTAGGGACAACTTCATATATTCCTTAAAGGAGCCAAAGCAGAGTTTTTGTCCACCTTTTTGTGCTGTAATTAATGCTATTTATCTAATCTATCTATGATGGGATGAGGATGGGTTCATTTTATTAGGTCCACACCCAACCTTCACACAATCGGTACATTCTACCAAGTCATTTCACACAACTGTGTGGAAAGGTATGGCACTATGCATTTTTTTTTTAGGGCTCAGAACTATTTTAGGACTTTAGCAAGGATGGTACATAAAGCGGGGGGGTGGGGGGGGTCTGCTCTTTTATATGTGCAAGAATTGAACTGAACAGCTTAGACTTAGTTTTTAAGAACTGCTGACAATATTTCTCCCCATTTCCAAATAAAAATATTGTTCTTTAAAGCATTGTTTTAAAGGAAATGACAAAACATCAAAAAAAGAGAAATGTTTACAGAACTTGAATAATTTAAAGAAAACAAATCTCTTGTTCACTCAAACAAAATGGCGATTATGACCTTTGACAAACTTCTAGTAGTGTTTTACCATCCAACTGGTCTCATTGTGAGAGGTGAGTGTTGATTACAGCAGTGTTTTTATACTTTTCCTCATTAAATAAGATGTGATTCAGATGATCACTAATCAGTACCTCATAAAGAAGAATGAGGTGCTTGTGTAGGAATTTAACAGACACAGAAGCTGTGTGTTATTTATATACACGTACATATACATATATATTCTTAGTCTTCAAACAATCAAAGGTAAAATGACAGACTGTTCCTTTTCAATGATAATGTGTTTATTTTTCTTTGTCTACAAGATGTTACAACAGTAAAACCAGCAGTATTCCCTACGTACCAGCCTCTGAAAAGTATGTTCTTCTACTATAAAGCTGCCTTTAGTCTGTACCAAACCCTGCAATCCAAACCCTGAAAAACAGATCTAGACCATTATACCTCCTCTAATAAACTTTGCTGTTGGCATTATGCATTTCATTTGGTGGCATTCTTTTAGAATGTTCCAAACCATTCATCCATCAGACTGCTAGTGAGTGTATCCTTACTCCTGTTTGCCATTATGCATGTATAAATGTACTGTTTATATATGCTTAGATATTCTTATATATTTTTTAATACTTGAGACCACTGCAAAAATGTTCAGTTTCTCAGGTTTGATCTTTTACAGGTGCAAGTATTGAACTGAACAGCTTTACCATAGTTTTTAAGAACTGCTGACAATATTTCTCCTAATTTCTGAATAAAAATATTGTTCTTTAAAGCATTATTTTAAAGGAAATAACAAAACATCAAAATAAGAGAAATGATGCAGTGTTTACAGAACTTGAATAATTAAAAGAAAACAAATCTCTTTTTCACTCAAACAAAATGGCAATAATTACCTTTGATGAACTTCTAGTAGTGTTTTACCATCCAACTGGTCTCATTGTGAGAGGAG
>JBBJLS010116757.1:0-18180 GCA_037577275.1 Bryconaethiops microstoma
ACATTCACTTTGGATAAGTCTGATACGGCTGATGTTAGCAGGGTAAAGGATAGTGAGTACTTTAGTGTTGGGAGGGGGATGGGCCTTCTCACATGGAGTACTCCAGGTAGCCTTGACCTAGTCAGGATACTCCTCCATTCAATTTCAATGTGTCTGAAACCCCAGTTAAACTGAGTAGTGAACAGGTGGGGGAGATCAGTGCTAAGATTAGTCAGTCTGTCACTGCAAACCTTTTGAATAACATTCAGTTAAGTTTATCAGCAATACCCTCTGCGGGCCATTCTTTGTGGGGTGGTACTCTTGTAGATGTTTCTAAAATTAATCTCGTCCGAAGGTCTGAAAGGAAAGAGCCACCGTTCTTTAGAGGTGATAGCATGGATAAGTACTCTGTGTGAATGGGAGAACACTCTTTCTGCTGTTCCACCTGTGACTGAGGCTGTGAGTAGTGGTATGCTGTCAGGTGAGTCTACAGCGGTGGTGGGCATGACAGACAGTGCAGCTGCGGAGGGCACCACACTGGATAGGTTACTGGGCATGCTAGAGAAGGCATTAGTATGCTATGTTCAGGCTGGTCAGCATAGTCACCCTAAGCAGAGTGTGAAATGCACTTTTAAATGTGATGTGTGTCAGAGTGCTGACCATTCTACAAAGTCTCACTGTACGCTGCATAAGTTGTGCTTTTCATGTGTCAGTCAAGATTTCAGGGTGCAAGGCATGCTGTTGGTTCTACCACAGTGGGGGTTGTGCAAAGACTGAGTCCGTTTCAGGGAAACTAGAAAGCCTCCATTCAGAGGAGGGCAGTGGCAGACAACTGAGTTTTCCCTCCAATTTAAATGATGACATTGAGTATGTTTATTCATATTTGTGTGAGACTTTGCCGAAATCAAGTAAAATAATCATGCAAAACACCATGAGAGAAGCACAGAGTGACAGTCTGTTTTACATGTCTGTGTAAGTGCAGGACAAAGTTAAGTTGAAGGGGATGTTGGACACTGGGTCAGTGGCGGCCACACTTAGTGCAGGTGTTGTACTGCGACTGAGGAAAGCAGGTGTGTTGCCAGGTGAGTCTCCAGCCCCTGTTGATATTCTCCTGGTTGGCTGTGGAGGTAAGCATACTAGTCCTCTGGGAGTATGTGACTTGGCTATTGAGTTGTATGGATTCAGTCTTAAGATCCCAGTGTTAATTGTTGAGGGACAGGTGGATCCAAATCATGCTACAGCCCATGACTGAGCACCTTGTGTGGGGTAGGTTACCGCCCAGAACAAGCATCTGTCGGCAGCACGGTTGTTGTAGAACCCAGCACCTAACGCTGTATTAATAGACAGATGCTTGTAGGGCGTGTGGTCTCTTCCATGTGGGGAGATGGGTGGCTTCCAGTCAAGATTGTTAACCCCACGTCGGCTGCAGTAACTTTCCGTCAAAATGCAAAAGTGGCTGATGTATATCCATGCGTTGCGCTGGAGGATTTTGATCAGGACTTTGTTTAACAACATGTGACTAAAGTGAGTGCAAGCAGTTCTCATGACAGCTTATCTGTTAAGGGTGATTTTGACAATGATGTAGGCAATGGTGACTGTTCACTGCAGAGTGTTGGACTAGGTGCTATTCCCATTGACAGTTCTCATCTTAGTCAGGTCTCATCTTATTGTAAGGATAAGTTAGTTGACCTAATAAAGGAATATCAGTCTGTCTTTTCTCGTTATCACTTTGACTGTGGTGAGGCACGTAAGTTTTGCCACAGGATTGAGTTGATGGATGATCATCCCTTCAGGTTGCCATATCGCAGGTTATCCCCATCACACTTTTTGAGTGAAAGAAACTTTGGATGAGATGGAAGAGAAGGAAATTATTAAAAGAAAGCTCTGTCCTCAGGACTGATCCCCAGAGTGTACAGAGGCTTTCCAGAACTTTAAGTCTGCACTGGTGAGTAGTGTGCCTTTAGCACATCCAGACTTCACAAAGCCTTTTCTCTTGTCTGTTGATGCTTCCACTAGTGGTCTGGGCGCTGTTCTATCTCAGGTACAGCCTGGTGAGGACAAAGCTCGCCCTATTGCTTTTGTGAGTAAGTCATTGAATCATGCCCAGTCTAAATACCCTGCACATCGGCTCGAGTTCTTTGCTATTAAGTGGGCTATTTGTGAAAAATTTAGTCATTGGTTATGGGGTCATAGGTTCAAGGTGTGGACCGATAACAACCCCCTTAAGTATGTTTAAACTAAGCCGAAATTAGATGCATGTGAGCAATGCTGGGTGGCTAGGCTGGCAGCCTTTGACTTTGACATCTTGTGTATCCCAGGTCCTAAGAATGTGGTTGCGGACGCACTGAGCAGGGAGCCATTTGTGAGACACAGTTATGCTTCGCCTGACCAGGACTCCCTATGTTGAACTGCTTAAAGAGGCTCAGAACTTGCAGGTGGATTCAGTTCAGGACATGTTTCGCCTATCCTCTGAGATTGGTGAATTGAGAGAGCAGCAAGCTACCTCAGTGGCTGATGATGTGTGTGTTGGGGTCACATGTGTCACTCATAAAAGGGCGGGAGGCAGGGTCTCGCATGAAGAGGTATCTGCTGTGCTGCAGTCCTCTTGTAACTGGGAGGATGATGTCAGGCTTAGGGCTATCTCTCATGCTCAGTAGTTGAGGGCCATGTCCATGACTGGTCAGGATACGTTGCCTGTTTTTAGTCATGAAGAACTGTATGACAGACAAGGCAGAGAGAATGAGGGAGAGGAGAGAGAGAGACGACCTCCGTTACACACGCACATGGAACCAATCCTTGGGTCCACTATTTATACATGGTTGTTGCACACTATTTACATGTACATTTATATTTACAGCATTTAGCTGATGCATTTAGCTCATTCATGGAGCTACATCTCGCATTCTATAGATTACCCTTCGCTTGCCCTTTATGGATTAACTTTATGGATTACCTGAATCTTGCTTCGTTTTTGACTTTGGACTACCCCTTTGACTGGACTTTGCTTCTTGGATACAGGCCTTGCCTGTTATTACTCTTGAACTTTGCCTGCCACCATTTTATGTCTCTTGGTAGCCATTTTGCTTGTCTGCTTGTCCGTGTACCAACTAAGCCTTTTATTATTCAACCATTCTTTGTTTTTCGGACTTTGTGTGTACACTTGCCGCTTCCCTGATTCCCTACTGTAACTTCTACTATATAATAAACCTCTCTTCACTTCTTATCACATCATCTGCAACTGTGTACATACTCTGCACCATGAAAACTTACTATAAATTTAACAAACTGGTAGGAACTAAGGATGGGAATTAATAACTGGAACCAGTTGAGAACTGATTCTAAATAGTCAAATCCATTGGAATTCTACTCTTAATCCAACACTAACTGCCAAGCTGCCCAGTGGCATTAGTGTCTACTCGAGTTATTTTGTGTTACCACTACAGTTATATATTTGGTTCAAGCTTATTCCTACTTGGAGCATTCATTATTTACTTAAATGTTATTAAGCATACAGGAATATTTTTCAAAAGAAAAATGTTTGTTTTACAATAACTGTCCTTTTAATAAAAAGGAGTATTTATTTTTAATAGGTTCGAATGTAAGCAGACAATCTATACACTCAGATTGAAAAAATGTTAATTTTTCTTTCACTCTAATGATGAGACATAGACAAGAAGAAGGATGTATATCTAAATGTGGATTCTTAAATTTCCTGAAGAAAACTGAAAACAATAAATAAAAATGAGAAATAAACAGAACACAGAACCAACATGGGGTAGTTGCTAAGAAAAATAAAACAAAACAAAGTAGAACTAATGGAGAAATGAATGGAGACAGAGCTGATAAACACAAACACAGAATCCTGAACAAACACCAAAGAAAAATGAACTAAGTAACACTAGGTCAGATACACAGAGAATTGTAAAACACAGACCGAAACACAGGGGTACATATATTAACTACGGAATGGAAAACACCTGGGTTGGGGAGGACACAGGAAAGAGACACAGGTAGAGTTTATGGAGACACAGGTATAGTTTGCAGGCTTGACAAGCGAGGCTCGTGTGTGTCCATGCGATTTAAAAGGCACCCTTGTTAATCGATGCTGGATAATTAAGAATAATAATTCTTTTCCCAGACGGAGCAAGAATTATTCATGCAAGCCTATTAGGACTGCAAAGACATCATAACCAAAAAGGGGAACACCAGCTGCATGATGAAAGCTCGTGAGGCTGCATGGCAGAAAATAGCTGACAGGTTAAATGCATAAGAACATGAAGTAACCATTGTGTTAAGGATGTAAAAATATTTAACAACTAAATGAGAATAGTTTCAAACCTTCAAAATGTACAATAACATTTTCTTTTACACATGTATTACCAGTTGTAAGATACTTTTAAGGCTATTTTAACACATTTATTAACAGGACAGCATGTTAATTATATGGGTCCATCTTGGACAAAAAGTTATATATAATTATAATCATTAATAGTGCTTGGTTTCAGGAGAAACATGAGTGGAATGAAAATGTCCTGGCAGCAAGTGAAGATTAAATACAAAAATATTCTTCAGGATGGTAAAAAGTAAATCTAAATAGAATTACATTTTTAAAGAATTCATTTAAAACCCACATTGCATTGTATAATTTAGCCACCAAAAAGGTGATGGTCCTTGCGCAGAACCGTGGATGGCCTATTATTGAGGGAATTGAGGGAGGAACATCCTCCTGGAATATACACAACTGAAAAAAAGCTTAAAAGTAAAAAAATTGCACAGAGATGTAAGTGGCTAACATCACTTTAATGTCTACATTTGTTGTTCACTGTTGTAAATGCTTCCCTCTTCCCCCAACAGGATATGAAGTTTAAATAGAAATATGAAGAAATGTCTCTAATTGTTTGTCCTTTCTTGGAAAAAAATTAATTAATTAATTAAATTTAGAACAGAATCAACCAAAATATGTGTTTGGGTGCACATCTCACAGCTCTACCATCCATGTGGTCTTCCACTGCGAGGCTCTCATCCCATTGCTCATCCTGCATCATTATTGGCATATGCTTCTGCTGCAGTATTGCCACCTTATGCAAAACTGCACAGGCTACTACAATGTCACACGCTCTGTCTGGTGTAACTCTGAAATGCCGCAGGCAGTTAAGCCTGGATTTTAACTGTCCAAATGTAATTTCAATGCATGCCCTTGTCTTGCAATGGGCATGGTTGAAATGTCTTTCTGCTTGTGTTGCAGAATTTGTATATGGTGTGACAAGAAAGGGTAGACATGGGTACCCGCTGTCACCAAGCAATACACCAGGAAACATTCCTATAATAGAATGACCGTAGACACATTAGACTGTAGTATGATAAACTATAGTATATTTGTGAATTTTCATTGACTTGCTTTGTCTGAGGCTCTGAGCCAGTGAAAACTCACGAGCCAGTGAAAACTGGCCATTTTGCCACAATGTTTGTAATGAGATGTTCGGCAGTGCATATCATCTGAAACATATTATAGGTAATGGTAATGATGACATACATTGATATTGTTGGACAACTACACTTTCACCTTTTATATACAAATGTGAGGTATTATCAGTACTTACCTGTACATTAATACTGTGATATGATTTGTGGTTTATGTAATGAGGCTCTGTTAGACCTGCTGGAGCCTTTATCCTCATGTGTGTACAGTCAATGGCTATAATGACAAATTAAATGCAGTTATTATCCGAGTTACAGATCAGGTAATGTTTTAGTGTGGCAAATGACTAGATGTTTAAAGATTCAGCCCCATTAATTCCAAAGAAATTTTCCTTATTGTCAAGAATGCCTCGGTGGCCAGGAAAGGAAATGAATATATTTAAAAAGGACTAACCCACATAATAAAGTAGACCACATAGGGAGAGTAGGGAGAGACTGAAGTTAGAGTTATGGTAACAACATTTACATATTAGTGTTAAAGAACCATGTGTTGTTAAAATAAGAGCATTTTAAAATAGTTTCAATAGACAAGTAAAAAAAGGGATCATTCTTTATGGTCTGTTCTGCTTCTTTTTTTTTTCGCAGAGAGTGAATATTAAAATCTATATCCAACAGACTTTTGGACTAGCAGAATTATACGAAACCCAACCAATTGGAAACTTGTGGTTTCTGGTGGTTCCGCCCATCTGTTTTGACGGAAAAAAAGGGTTTCTGAGGGAAAAAAACACGGGGGGAGAAAAAAAGAGCTTCTGAGGGAAAAGCATTTCTAGAACTGTGGAAATCTACACAGATCTCCACATATTTGAAAGAGGGGTGCAAGTAACAATTGAGGGAAAAAACACCATGCCTGAGGTCTTCTCCCAACATGACCTAGATTTTGGACAAAGTCAAACATCATATCAGGCTTACAACACCTTTCAAGCACCTCCAATACATCACTGGTGATGTTGATGCTGTAAGAAAGCACTTACAGGAGCTTCAGGGATTATTTTTCTTTTCCTATTGTTGTAGTTAGGAAGAAGGATGGTTCAGTTCGTCTATGTACAGACTTTAGGAAACTAAATCTCCAAACCATTAAAGATGCATATGCCCTCCCAAGACTCAAAGAGACCTTTTCTGCTCTTGAAGGGTCAAAATGGTTCTCTGTTCTGGATCTAAAATCAGGGTACTATCGGATTGAAATGGAGGAAGTTGACAAACCAAAGACAGCTTCTGCGTGTCCCCTAGGATTCTGGGAGTTCAGTAGGATGCCGCAGGGACTCACAAATGCGCTGTCAACTTTCCAACAACTTATGGAGAAATGTGTGGGATAGATGAACCTGAAAGAGGTTCTGACATTCATTGATGATCTGATTATTTTGTCCTGAAGTTTGTAAGAACATGAGCAGTGGCTGAAGTGTGTCTTGGAACGACTAAGGGAATATGGATTGAAGTTGGCACTGGAAAAATGTCAATTTTTCCAGTAAAGGTGTGAAATACCTTGAGCACATTGTCTCAGAAAAGGGTGTCAAAACAGACCCTGAGAAAGTCAAAGCCCTAAAAACTTGGCCTGTTCCCACCACCCTGGAAGAACTCCAGTGCTTTTTAGGTAAGCATTTGACTTGGTAATTGAAAAGTTAACCTCAGCTCCAGTGCAGACCCACAGTTCCCCTACATTTTGCACATGGATGCCAGTACTATTGGGGTGGGGGCTGCCTTGTACCAAATTCAGGATGGGCAACCAAGACCTATGGCTTTTGCCAGCAGAGGCCTTTCAAAGGGTGAAAAGAATTTTCCTGCCCATAAGCTTGAGTTCCTAGCTCTTAAATGTGCAGTTACTAAAAATGTAGCTGACTACTTGTATGGCACAACTTTCACCATGGTGACTGAAGCAATCCATTGACCTACCTTCTAACATCTGCAAAGATTAATGCAATCGGTTATTGGTGGCTTTCTAGTCTTTCCACCTATTCATTCCAACCCCAGTACCGAGCTGGAAAGCGTAACTTGGATGCTGGCACACTGTCTTGCTGCCATTGTGGTCCACCAGAGGATGATTCTGCATCCATGAATGAAGATGAAAGGATTTGACAGTTTGCTCTTCACTACCTGAGTGATGCCAAAATTACACACACAGTTCTTCCAGAGGTCATTCAGGCCATATGTGACTGGCAATTCACCACCATCATCAAAGACACAAATGATGAAATTCTCAACCCTGGGTTGACATTGGTAGAATCCCTTGCACATCAGTCCACAGCCATTCCAGACTCTTTTCAGGAAGAGCAAGTAGATGGATTTCCCCTTATCCTTTCCTTTTCTGAAGAAGAACTGAGAGATCAACAGAGATCTGACCCTGTGATCAATGCAGTAATTGGTCAAATAGAGACTGGTCAGTCCCAGTCATCCAGGCTCAGAGCAGAGCTGCCTGAGCTACCCTTACTCCTACATGAGCTTAACCGCCTGGAGTTGCAGAATGGAGTGCTTTATAGACAATGGCAAGATGGGCCCAATGTCACATTTCAGCTTGTGCTCCCTGAAAAGCTGAGAGCAACAGCAATCCAGAGTCTCCACCATGTATGGGTCACATAGGGATTGAGCGGATAGTGAATTTGATAAGAGCAAAATGTTATCGGCCAAAATTGTACGCAACAATTGAAAGGTTGATCAAAACCTGTGAGTGGTGTGTTAGCCAGAAAACTCCTCAAGAACAAGCTGCTCTATTTGTGAGCATCAAGACTTGTAGGCCACTTAAACTAGTGTGCATGGATGTTTTTTTTTATCTTTAGAGCCAGAACACTCCAACACAAAGGACATATTGGTCATTACTGACCACTTCACGAAGCATGCAGTGGCTGTGCCAACTCCCAACCATGTACTGTAGCCAAATGCCTTTGGGAACACTTCATAGTACACTATGGTTTCCCAGAGAGACTTCACAGCGATCAAGGCCCTGACTTTGAATCAAAGACCATAAAAGAACTCTGTGAGCTCGCTGGCATGAAAAATGTGCGTCTACACCCTACCATCCTAGAGGGAATCCGGTTGAGAGATTTAACCAAACTCTCTTCCAAATACTTGGGACACTAAGTCAGCTTGAGAAACTCCACTGGATGGATAACACTGCTAATGCGCAAAAGAATGCTGACCTCAACAAGCTTTGGTTTGACAAACGAGTTGTAAACTCAACCTTAGGAGAGGGCGATTGAGTCCTTCTTCACAATGTCAAGCTAGGAGGAAGGCACAAGCTAGCAAACAAATGGGATGATGATGTGTATGTTGTCCTGTTGGTGACATGCCTGTTTATACTGTTAAACTGGAAACCAAGAGTGGGCCTGTGTGTACCTCGCATCATGACCTACTTCTCCCTTGTGGATTCCAGCTACGACAACTGAACCAGTCAAACAGTCTTCAGTCAAGAGACCAACGATGCGACAGTATCCCTTCATTGAGTGTGAAGAGGAGAATAATTCAGATTCATAAAATCCTGCTTGGATACCCCCTCCTGTTCAGACGCCATCTGATGTGTTCATCATAGTCCAAGATATCCATAAGTCTAAGGATGCTCCTTGTGTGGTACAGCCCTCAAGACAAACTGGATGCATCAATTGCCCCTGCCCTTCCTAACCTTCCTGCAGTTGAACTCTGTGTAGGGGATGGAAGAGAGCTATTAATAAATGACTTACCTGATACTGACATCCCACCTGAATATGACACTTTACTTGATACTGATATCCCACAATGAATGTGACACCGCACAGTGACAATCTTCCTGTTTCAGATCCTTGCCGAACAATGTCTCTTTTGATGCAGATCTGCAACTACCTGAACAGTCTCCCAATGTGGGTAAGAGACATCCATTGTTAGATGTAGCTGGTCAAGACGACAAAGTATCTGAAGTAAATGTGTTGATCACTGAACAGCCCAAAAGAGTAAAGGCTGAGGGTGATAAACCCCAAAATACAGAAATTCCTATTCGTCGTTCTCCCTGAGGCTTGCATATTCAAGACTAGGCAGTCCTTTTTTGATGGTGGTCAATGCCCTCTTACAAGGAATCAGTGAGGCTTTTGTTAATTCCCTTCATGGAATGGAAGATGTAGACAGCAGTCATGTTTGGGACATAGGAACAGTGTAACCGACTCTTTACCTTGCAGATGCCCAGAGATGGGCATATCATCAAGAGAGGAGGGTATAACCCACATAATACAGTAGACCACATGGAGTAGGGAGAGATTGAAGTTAGAGTTATGGTAACAACATTTAAATATTAGTGTTAAAGAACCATGTGTTGTTAGAGTTTTGTACAGGCAGAATTACACGAAGCCCAACCAACTGGAAACTTCTGTGTGCCTGGTGACTCCGCCCACCTGTTTCGGCTGAAAAAAAAGGTTTCTGAGGGAAAAGAGCTTCTAGAACTGTGGAAATGTACACAGATCTCCACAGAGGGGTGACCATTTTTGAAGGATTCTGTGAGCTTCGTGAAATTCTGCTTAAAATCCTAAGAAGATCGGTAAGCTTCATTTTGCTTATATGGTGTGAAAGGAGATTTTGGGCTTAATGTTGTGCTTTAAAGGGTTCATTGCACTGTTGAAGTTTTTATAACTACCATCTTAGATCTAAAAATGTATAATGAATGGTAAAAAAAAATGTTAGTCCTGTTTTATACTGTTGGTGTAAACTTTTTGCAGTGAATTTTGTTTGTGTTTTAATGGCAGTTTTATTTAATACAGTCAGGGTTCTGGATAGTGTTACTTAGTATGACTGTACATTAATGGTGCATTTCTTCTGTGTGTTTTACTGGCCGTGTCTGCCGACAGGTCAGATTTTTTTGATTGGGCTGATTTTTTGCCTCTGGTATATGATTTGTGATGGCAAGCCTTCCCACCTGGACCCATTGAGAGAGTGATTCTTCCCTGCATTTAATGGACTGACCATATTGCACTCTTCAGTATGGTAGGCCCAGTTTTGGCAGCACAAGTTTTTTTCTTCGTGCTTTCAACACACACACACACACACACACACACATTTTTTGGGAACTCATAACTGATATTGGACTTGACCTTGATTTTAAATACATTATTAATGTGAACTACATATTTCAGGGTGTTTTACTATTGGGCTGCATTGAAAGTGTAGTTTAAAGTCAAATTGTCACTTGAGTTTTATTTGGTGTATCAAATTGGAAAGTTTACATAAGTTTTAACTGCTTTGAGTGAAGATTTATTTATTTTAAATATCTGATTATTAAAAAGGGGTTTTGTTTCTAATCTGGCTCTTGAGTCAGCAGTTGAACCTACTGGCCCAAACCTCCAACTATTCCTTTGGTTCACATCTCATCTGTGAGAGTGGGGTGTTACATAAACCTTTGTGATTTCACGGCACACTGTAGCTTTACTTAAATGTTCAGCATCCCCCACACTGTACAGAAATGAACCTCTGGGAAAGTAACACAAAGCAATACACACAGATTGTGCAACCGTAAGGGCTTTAGAGCGACGTGTGTTCTTAGAAATGTAAGGTTCCAATAACTGACACAAATATGTGATACTGCGTCTACTAAATCTATAGCGCTCGAATAAATAATCATCCGGAAAATGCAACAGATCTATTCTGGGCCGAAGTACTGTGGAACCTGTTGCCTTAAAGCTCTATGAATAACCTGTGCTCCCTCATCAACTGGATTATGAATAAATGGGCATGCCATGGTTTTTCATGTAAAAGCCTTCAATGCACATCTTGTCATTTTATACTTTCTGAGTAATTGGAATCACCTGCATGTAATCTGTAATCGTTTTATATTGGAGGGTCGGTGTGTGTGAGGGAGAGAGCGAGAGAGGAAGAGAACAGCAGCAGAATAATCCCAGCCAAGCAGAATGACGTGCTGTGTCCAATGGCTTGTCCAATCATATTCATCAAGCTAAACTAAACTTCACAGCTAACCTCCCATGGAGCAGGCTTATCCAAGAGCATATGTTGGCATAGTAACTAAGCAGAGCTTCAGTTTAGCCTAATTTGTGGAACTGAATTTGGAAAAATTAGGCCGGGATTGTCGAAATAAGCCTGACTTTTGAGGTTAGCTCGCTTCGTGGAATACCCCCTGGCTGTGAACAAGGGTCCAGACAAAAGACTGTGTGTGCAGCTGGGCAAGCAAAAGAACAGGGATTGCCACAAAGACCACAACAGGCAAAACAATGGGGACACTAACCAGGACAAGGACAGACAAAATACGGGATACAGAGATGGGGATCAACACCATGACAGAGACAGGGACTGAAACAAGAACATACATCAGAACAAAAGAGGAAGTACTAAGAAGCTGATGTGATGAGTGACAGGGAACTGAAACAAAAGCTAGGCAGTAGCCACATCCTGGGCTGCTGCCACCTGGTGACTAAATTGCAGGTCTTGAAACTGGGGGGTCTTTTGGCAGGCTACCGACACGTGTACAAGAGACTTGGAATCATTAACCTGTTCCTGGGTAATCATTAACCTGTCCCTGGGTACATTACTGAAGGTCATTTGGAAGTTACACCATGTCAAGTGTGCTTTTAATAAATCCCTCCATCCTCTGACCACAAAGTGAATGCAATATATGGGCACTCATTGAGGACCCAAGAACTGGAGTGACTGCTGTTCTAGAACCAGCAGACCAAGCAGATGGTATTTCCTCTGGGAGTGTTCTACTGGAGAGAAAGGTGGCTGTTTGAGTATGCCTGTTTGAGTCTGTCTCCTGTGGGCCTCTTCAGAAAAAAAAGAAAAACAGGGCACTCTTATTGTGAACCAATGCACAATGAATGCTGAAAACCAGCTCGCCCTTTAGAAATCACCACACACCTTCCACTGCATCAGACTGCATGCCTGAAGTCACAAAACATCCTGGACTTACATGCACATGAGCTATTCATATCAACTAGCACTGGCCTTAGTAAACAAGAAGAAGATAAACTCCACACACTTCTTTTGAAATGATAGATGATATTTGGAGCTAGTGACAAAGACTTGGGGTACTAGTGTTTCTCATTACATAAATACTGGAAATGCACAGCCTTTCAGACAACCATCACAGCGCACACAGCTCAGTTTTCAATCAGAGGAAGCAAGGCTTCTCCAAGAAATGTTAAATTCTGGCATAATCAAAGTGGTCGTCCACAGACTTCTTTGTCCAAAAATTGAAGAATGCTTGGACACATTGAAAGGAGCCGCTGTTTTTTCCACATTGTACTTACAGAGTGAATGCTGGCAGACTGAGGTGTATGAGCAAGACAGATGTAAAAACTCAAAGAGCTATGGGGGTTGTATTTCACAGGTTGCAGTGGCAGAATTTGCTCTTAACCTAAATTACATAACACTGGGAAAGGTCTTTAATGACAATTTGAACTGTAATCTCAATTGTGGTTAAAACTTAAGCCCTTCGAGTGTCATCTTCTGAGAACTGAAGTTCTGTTCCTGAGGCATCTCATTAATACCCAAGGAATTAGCCCAAACCCCAAACGTATTCAGGATGTTGCAGACTGACAACCACAAAATAATTTTCAAGAAATCCAAGCATTTCTGGGGCTTTGTAAATTACACTTTGTGAAGCTGTTCTCCGAGATTTGCAGTCCCTACCACTAAAGGAGGTACATTTTTATTTGGCTGAGACTCAGCAAGGTGCCTTTAAAGAGCAGCACCTATGCCTTCCTACTCTACTTATGGAAAGTTTTTCTTGGACACCAACACCTCCAACTGCAGGATAGGAACCATACTGACATAGATCCCACTTGAGGAGAAGAAAGGCCATTGCACATGCCAGCTCTCACTTGCAGATTGACTGTGCTGGCCTCAAGTAGACATAAAGGACATAAATGAGTGCTATATTACTGTTGGGAAAATGGTGTTAGGACCTCTTTGCTACTATGCTTACTGGTGTCCAAATTGCTCACACAAGAAGTTATTGACTCCTGCCTCAGCGCACCACTCTCTGGCCACCTCAGAATCAGAAAAACATAACCAACAATACTTTGTCTGGCATGGAATGGATGGAGATTGCAAATATTTGTAAAGAATTGTCTTGTGTCAAGCACATAAGAATCAATAGGATCATTCTGTATAACACCTCTTTAGTCTTTCCAGGCTGGAGAACCCATGGACCAGCTACAAACTAGACACTTTGGGCCAATTCCCTCTCTCCAGTGAAGGTAACAAATACACAGAGGTGATTATCAACCAGTTCACCTGCCAGTGGAGGCATTCCTCATACCCAGACAGCTAAGGTCACAGCTAAGAAGCTGGTGTTCGAGTTCATTGCCCAGTTCAAATCTCTCCTAGAAATACATACAGACTAAGGCAGAAACTTTGAAAGTGAATTATTCATTCAAGTCTGCCACCTACTCCAAGTGACAAAAAAACCAAAAAACTCTATATCATCCATACTCAAACATGCAGGTTAAGAGACAAAACCCTCCTACAAATTATCTGATGTAATGTGGATGCAAGCCAAAAGGATGGGCAATCAACACTAGTCATCATATTATATTGCAGAGGGACATGCAAAATTTTTTGCTTTGAATGCTGCACCTGTCGTGTTTAGGGATAAATCTAATTTACTGCTGTTAAAACTTAAATAGGGTGTGATGTCAACCAACCAGGAGGGGTGATTAGTACTCAGCTCCCAACCTCAACAACTTTATTATTTATACATCTGACCATATACTAGTACTTTCGTTAAATGTTTAATAGTATGGTAGAATTATGACTTCTAAAGAAAGTGCTGCTTCAGGGCCGAAAAAACTTCCAAAACAGAGAAATATGAAGGGGCAACATGGAGCTAGTGAGGCTCAAGATGGCAGCTCAGGTTACTGCCGATACTCTGCACAATTAACCGAATATGTAGGTAAAATTGTGTATGCAAACTTTTTTAAGTTTTCAAATATGCTGGAAGCCTTCACATCTCGCATTGAGGTAGACACTAAGCTTATTGCGGAAACGGAGCACCGGGTGTCAGCAACAGAGGATTTGCTGGTCGCTGGTCAGAATAAATAGTTGGAAACACAAACACTCATGGACAAAGTGGGCAATATTGAGAACAGCACTATTTCAGAATTGTGGGGCTAAAAATAGGAAGCGAGGGCCAACAACCTGTCTGCTTATTCGAAACGAGGCTTCCCGAGATTCTCGGGTTAGACACAGAGAAGGGACATATTAAAATTGACTGAGTGCACAAAACCCTGGGCCAGCCGAATCCAGCTCGCCCCTGAGTAGTCCTCGTCAAGCTGCACAATTTTAAAGACTGAGAATTATGACAGCTTTGAGAACCAAATGCCAGCTGAAGCACAAAGGCCAGAATGTGTTTATTCAATAGGATTTCTCCACAAGCGTAAGAGAGCTTTAACCACGTCTGCCACCATCTTCTTCACCATGCGTTTTCCTACAACTATCCATATATCTCGCAACAAAGTGAAACACGTCTTTCAGACCAGATCTTTCTGGATGGCTTTCATTCAAAGCTTTCTTGATGAATATAGACATGCTTAACTTTTGCCTGGCTGGCATCATGTAGCCTCTCACAAGCAAGATCTGTGGTGTAATGATGTGCAGTGATCAAGGTCAGACTGTTTAAAATTCAAGTCCATCAGTTATGATCTGTCACGTTCTTAGTTCAATCATCTTTAAGGAGAAGGGGAATTATCTTTATAGAGTTCAGTTGTCCAACGTTTGGTTTGTCCTCTCTTTTCTCGGGAGTTCTCTTTTTCTGTCACTCGTCCTGCTAGAGTGCATTTAGGGATGTGGGGATGGTTAATTGCTAGAAGTAGATTCATTTTTTTGTGGGTACATTCTTTTTGTTTTTCTCCGTAGTTTAAGGTTAATACCATCACTGTTAACATTGCTTTTCAGCTTTCTCTGTTATTCTAGCAGGCTGTACTGTACTGATAAGGCCCTTCTGGATCATAAGTAATGTTAAGTTTATTTCACGGTATGTCAAAGGGGTAAATCGCATAGTTAAGAGATAATACTTTCATTTTTACAGAAAGAAAAAGTTAATAATGCTTTGATCCAGGAAACTCACTGGTAAACTAAAGAGAGTGTCATGTCGGCACGAGGAAGGAGGACACAAATGCAGGAATTAGCAGAACTCAAACTGACTTTAATGAGAAACAAACAGGCAAACAGTCACTAGAGCATGCAGAGCTTGGCAGAACAAAACACAAGAAGACTCTCCTTCTTCTAGTCATCCTGAAGTGACCCGTTCAGCAAAACAGACCCTCCGTCCCACTGACACAGGCCCGATACTAGGATTGCTCGTGTTCAGGGGCGACGAGGGGCACAAGGGTTAGAGGCGCTCATTCCAGGCTTCAGCCTTGCTGGATAATCTAGGAAACAGGACATACACACACCTCACATGCGGGGACATACCATGAGGTAGACAGGGGGGTGACACGACAGGGAATCCCCCACTCGCCCACTCAGTGAATTTGACTGCTGGGGGCGTAGCAGAGTCGGCGCGGATGTGACAGAGAGGATGAGTTGGACTTTTTTTTATTCACCATTTAATTCACACAGTAGGGGTGTGGGAATTCATGTGCATAAAAACTATCTTTCAATGTGAATAACATTATTAAGGACAGGAATGGTCGTTTTGTTTTTGTGCTAGGTACTTTATTTGGTGAACAGGTTTTATCTATGCTGCCACCTTTTTCCTCTAACTTAACTGTCACAATATCTACACATCCATGTGCTCTCACTCTAATTGGAGGTGACTTTAATACAAACCCACAAATTGATCTTTCCCCACCAAAACCTCATGGTTTTGGACCTCATGATTTTGGATGTCTGCACAGATTTAGGTTTAATAGACACATGGCAAGTTAATCGGCCAATGATTATGCATTCTTCTCATTTACATTTACATTTACGGCATTTAGCTAATGCTCTTATCCAGAGCGGCGTACATCTGTTTCTTAAACCTGAAAAGCTATACTTAAATCAATGTCCACTATTCAACCAAACAAGAGGCATAGTTAGTCACCAAGGTGCTCCTTGAAGAGGTGGATGATGCTTGAAGACAGTGAGGGACTCTGTGTATCTGATCAGAATAGGCAGTTTGTTCCACCACTGGGGACCAAGACTGAAGAGTCTTGACGCATGCCTTCATCTTCCTTTGAGCAGCAGAGGCTCGAGATGAGCCGTGCTTGAGGCCCTGAGAGGACGAGAAGTGACACGTTGTTTGATCAGTGCTAATATGTATGGGTATGCCAGTTTATTCTTGGCCTTGAAAGCAAGTGTTAAGGACTTGAACTTAATGTGAGCAGCCACAGGGAGCCAGTGAAGGTCCCTTAGTAAAGGTGTGGTGTGTCTGTGAACTTAAGAACATTGAAGACTAACCTCGCAGTTGCATTCTAAATCAGCTGAAGTGGTTTTGTTACCTTCAGTGGAAGTGCAGCCAGTAGAGAGTTGCAGTTGTCCAGTTTGGAGATGACCAGAGACCAGACGAGTATCTGCATAGCTTTCATGGTGAGAAAGGGTCGGATTCTTCTGATGTTGTAGAGAAGGTATCTGCATGTTCTGGAGAGGTGGTCAACCTGTGGCGAGAAAGACAGATCTTCATCTAGCATAATGCCAAGATTTCTTACCTTCTTCGAAGGGATGATAATCGAGTTCCCAACAGAAACAATATGTCGTGGCATGGTGAAGGACTCCCTTTGATGAAGCATACAGTGGTGTGAAAAAGTGTTTGCCCCCTTCCTGATTTCTCTTATTTTTCCATGTTTGTCACACACCAAAAAAATATTAGTCAAAGACTGTTAGTCAAAAAAGCAGTCAAAAAGCAGTTTTTAAGTGAAGGATTTTATTATTAAGAGAGAAGAAAAATCCAAACCTACATGGCCCTGTGTGACAAAACCTCCCTGTTAAAACATGACTTAAAAGTGGTTCATCACACCTGAATTCAATATCTCTAGCCACACCTAGGCCTGATACTGCCACACCTGTTCTCAATCAAGAAATCACTTAAATAAAACCTGCCTGACAAAGTGAAGTAGACCAAGAGATCCTCAGGAGCTAGACATGCTGAGATCCAAAGACATTCAGGAACAAATGAGAAAGAAAGTAATTGAGATCAGTTTGGAAAATGTTATAAAGCCATTTCTAAAGCTTTGGGACTCCAGCGAACTGCAGTGAGAGCCTTTAACCACAAATGGCGAAAACATGGAACAGTGGTGAACCTTCCCAGGAGTGAACTTTCCCTGGTCGCCCGACCAAAATTACGCAGAGACGACTCATCTAAGAGGTCACAAAAGACCCGAGAACAACATCCAAAGAACTTCAGCCCTCACTTGCCTCAGTTAAGGTCAGTGTTCATGACTCCATAAGAAAGAGACTGGGCAAAAATGGCCTGCATGGCAGAGTGCCAAGATTAAAACCACTGCTGAGCAAAAAGAACATTAAGGTTCATCTCAATTTTGCCAGAAAACGCCTTGATGATCCCAAAGACTTTTGGGAAAATACTCTGTGGACTGCCGAGACAAAAGTTTTTTTGGAAGGTGAGTCTTATTACATCTGGTATAGAAGTAACACCACATTTCAGAAAAAGAACATCATACCAACGGTAAAATATGGTGGTAGTGTGATGGTCTGGGGCTGAATTTTTCTGTCTACCAAAAACTCCTGAAGGAGAATATCCATCTGTTCATGACCTCAAGCTGAAACGAACTTGGGTTCTGCAGCAGGACAATGATCCAAAACACACCAGCAAGTCCACCTCTGATT
>JBBJLS010116801.1:0-18174 GCA_037577275.1 Bryconaethiops microstoma
GTAGATGACTTAAGCACTGATGTACGTCACTCTGGATAAGAGCGTCAGCTAAATGCCGTAAATGTAAATGTAAATGTTGGAAACTGGAACAATGGGCAAGAATAAGGATCTGAGCAGCCAATCTGAGATGGCCAGACAACTGGATCAGAGTATCTCCAAAATTACAGGTTTTGTGGGGTGTTCCCCGAATGCAGTGGTTAGTACCTACCAAAAGTGGTCCAAGAAAAAACAATTGGTGAACTGGTGACATGGTCATGGGCATCCAGGGTTTAATGACACACATGTGGAGCCTTTTTGACTTTTGGCCTGGTCCAATCACACAGAAGAACTTCTGTTGTAAACATTGCTGAAAAATTTAATGGTGGACATGATGTAAAGTGACAGAACACACAATGCATCACGGCTTGTTGCGTTATGACCTCTGTCCACTACTGAACGCACCAACATCGGACATGTGAGCATCAGAATGGGACCATGGAGCAATGGAAGAAGATAACCTGGACAGACAAATCAAGTTTTCTTTAACATTATGTGAACAGCTGGATGAGTGTGCATCACTTTCACTCAGGGGAGAGAAGGCATCAGGAAGTGCTAATGCAAGGCAGGCCAGCAGAGGCAGTGTGATGCTCTGGCCATTGATCTGCTGAGAAATCTTGTGTCCTGCCAATTATGTGGATGCTATTTTGACATGTATCACTTACCGAAACTGTTTGCAAGTACAACCCTTCATGCCAAAAGTTTTCCTAATGACAGTGCCCTCTTTAAGCAAAATTATGATCCCTGCCACATGGCAAAAATTGTTCAGGAATGGTTTGAGTAATATGACAAGGTGTTGACTTGGCCTTTCATTTCCCCAGATCTCAATCTAATCGAGCATCTGTGGGATGTGCTGGACAAACTGTCCAGAGTCATGGAGACCCTACATGGGTCATAGCTGTTTTGGTGTCACGAGGGGAGTCTGCACATTAAACAGGTGGATGCTGAAATAAACAGAGGTTTGGATTCACCTTATTCAATTGTGTATATTGATTCCACATGAATAAGAAACATTACACCAACCTATAGTGCTTTTACACTATATTTTTTTCATGTGGATCTGATGTACACATGTAAAATAGGTCCATTCAAAACATCACTTTTTCACAGTGTTTTGTAATATTTTCAGACATGTTTGTTTGGCTTTATTTATTAAAAAACAGCATATTTGTTTTTACCGTCTTCTGTTCAGCTGTTCAGCTTAATCACAAATGAGTGTCATTGCCAGGATCACCGTAGGCATCTATCTACTCATGTTACTGTCAAATCAGATAGATGTCATCTATCGGGCTAAACATGAAGTGTATACAGGCCACACAGCCTAGATTTAATACAGTGTCAATATAGTCCTTTTAGCACCACATTCTGATGTATTTTTGCCCATCTGTGCCTCCAACCCATAAATATCAGTAATTATGCACTGCGAGGCTGTTCTGTCTTTAGGAACATTTCAAGGCCTCCAGAAAGAGGCTTTCACAGTTTTGAATCTCAGCATTGTTTATCAGAGCAGCACCTTATTGGATCCATCCCAAGGTTATTGATGTCTAGAGTCTGACGTGTAGATGTACGAAAATTTTTACATTTTAGTTCAGCGACGGGACCTCTGGAGGGAAATTTAACGTACTTATCAAAGTAAAGAAGCAAGAAAAGAAAATCAAATGGAATAAGTCTTTAATAGTCTATTAGTTTGAGTGTGTGATAGTGAGGAGTAGGCAGGGGTCTACAGGAAGAGATTTTTTATGAAGGCCTGGCAGCAGATAATATCTATTTATATCTTTAATTACTACACAAAGCTGTCACAGGTCCTCACTTCAGTGTCCTCACTCCAAACTACTTCTGAAATAGACTTCAGTATGAACTCAGTTTGGATTGTTTGTCCTTTTTATGTCTAACTCCAATTATTCCATTATTATAGCAGCCAGTCTCTAACCATTATGTATAATTTGACATATCTTTCCTGTCAGTTATCATTACACCTTTATTCATGTGTGTGGCTGTTGTAATATTGTTTTGGTGGTTTCCCTTCAAGAGTAAACCAATCATAGTGTTTTAAAACAGCACTCATCACTCATATTTGTACATTTCATCTATTTTTGTGCTCATGAGTCGGTTTTGTCCCTTCTTATTTCTTAATTTCTTTTTTGAGTTTGTTACTTCTTCAGTTTTGCCACTAGAGCCACCAAATGTGCACTGTAATCATGTATTGCTTTAAGCCTCTCTTTCTATTCATCTGATTTTATCCAGACTGATTTTATGCAGACCAGGGGTCTCAAACTCCACTCTTAGTAGGCTGGTGTGATCTTTGAGACCCCTGATGTAGACATTCACAAAGCTCTGGTCAACTATACATCTGCAGGCTAAATTAGAAGGGCCACATTATTTAGTCCACATTCTGCTGCTTCATCCTATTTTTATTGCAGTCATCTGGCAGTTTGCCAGTCCTTTCTAATGCAAAAATTGAAAGGTTGAACAAAACTTCCCACACACAGAAAAATGATCTGTTAGCTATACTTACATACTGCAATTATGGTTGACTGACTAATTGAACAAAGAGCACTTAACAAAGGAGTACTTAAAGGGGGACGCGGGTGGGGAACACCTGGGTAGGGAGGAGTTACAGATAAACAGGTGAACACACTGGACATGGGGCAGGCCAATGTCAGAACTAAAATCCAAAACAATAACCACATGGAGCTGGAAAAACAAAGACAGGCTGAGGCAACACAGGATGGGATGTTACAGAGCACTATGATTTGTTGTTTCTTGCATTTGTAATCCGGTTATATTTACTGGAGGACTCATTAGCTTTGAGTCTAAAGCCTCTAAACTACTCTGCATGCTTCCATCTGTACTAAAATCTTTCAATTTTCACCCAGCCCCCACATTTGATACACGCAATTGATCAAACATGGGATCAGCTCTTATGTTTAACATTTGACATTTATTTTCTCTTTGATTAAGTGTCATATATACATACATCTTCCTCCTTCATTGTAAACTCACACACGCAAACACAGAGTAGCTATCATCCATTTTCTTCCAAAACAACACTTTTTTTCCTTTTTTTCTTCTGAAACAACACATATCAAATCCTTCCAGTTATTTTGTATTGTTTTTTTTTCTTCCTATGGCATCTGTTATTACCCTTCTCACACCCACACACACAAAAGGAGACTGATTAAGACCTTTGTGTTCTCCTCATTAGCCAAACACTCATGCACATGCGCTCACATAGACAGCCCCATATACACACAAACTGTCTGTGCTCACTGCTAGAATGGCATGCATTCACTTCCTACAAAGAGATGCCGACATAATGCACCATAATTTACCATGATTATCCATCATAGAATTGAGAGACTACAGAAGGCTTCGTCTTGTGGACCTAGCTCAGCTACTTCAGTCTGAGTAAAGATCTCGGCCTGTATGAGTGGAGTCATGTGTTTCCTCAGGCAGCATGCTAAGCCTCTTCAGCGCTGCAGGAACAACGAGGCCACACCGAGGTTGAGAAAGGTGACCGCTGTCCATGGTTCTGAACTGTCCTTTCCTTTATGCCAAGGCCAATCCGTTCTGGGGGGCTGATGGGCTGGATTACAGAACACGGACAAATCAGCGGGCAAGACTGGCTATCACAGTTGCTATGACAACCGTTCCAGTGATCTTCTGAGGAGCTGTCTGACCCTATTTCCAAGGGAACAATTATCACACACAGGCTGAAAATCCGGGTAGAAAGGTGGAAAGATGGCATATCACTACCAGAATGACTCAAGCCAAGATTTGTAGCTTTGCAGATTTGCAGCTTTCACTGAGTGCCTTCTGGATCTACATTTTGTTTTTAACATACAAGACCACTTTAAAGACTAATTTAAACTACTTGCTGGTGTATGTGGGACCCATAAATGAGGTTAATTACTAAATCAGACAGTTAGTCAGGATTAATCACTCACTGCTCATTACTCAACAGTTTGTCACTCCGTCACACACTCTCTGCACTAATTACCCAATTCTACTGGAATATTCTGAGTAGATGGCTAAGACATGCAACAGTGGTCTGGACTGTTGCTGATGTTAATGTTTTGTTGCCTGGGACCACTGCCATCTTGTCTGCCTGGATGAGCTCCAGGAGAATGAAATGTAGAAGATGTGTCATATGGAAAGAACAATGGAGCCTTACAAAAGAGCTGAAAACAATTTACATTTTCAGTGTACTGGGAAAAAATTAGCTTGGACAGTCATGCCAAATGAATTAAGATTTCCTTCTGCAATAGTTTCATCATTATGATGAACATGATGAATTTAGATGAAGTAAGACATTTCTTAATTGGAAATTTCCCATTGGAAAAGCCCCCTCGAGATGCTTGTAGATATTTATCTTCAGTTTAACTGTTAAAAGGTCCTTAACTTTCACTGTTGTTGCATCAGATGGATTATCAAAAATGAACATGTGTGGGCAACGTATGTGGAATGTGGAAAACACATTCTCTAGAGGTTCTTAGTGTGTGTGTGTGAGTGTGTATGTGTGTGTGTGTGTGTGTGTGTGTGTGTGTGTGTGTGTGTGTGTGTGTATTGTGTGTGTTTAGACATGTTGAGTTTTTCTTCTTGTCAAAGGTGAGGTTTTCTGTTGAATATTCCATACTGTTTCTCAGGGCCTTTGTGGCACCATAGCTATGAGTGGCCTGTAAAAAAAAACATCCTCAGAGGAATCCATGTAGAGCTTTAGACATGGACACAGAAACATCCCTGTGCTCACTTATTTACAGTCTGGGCTTTTTACAAGCCAGAGCAAGTTTGATGGAGAGGCCTGAGAGAACAGCTCAAGATACCCTCAGGTGAGCTATCAGGTAAGTAACCATTGAAACTTACTTGATTTATTCTCATGGACAGGGTTTCAAACGGTTAATACAGAATGGTGACAAAAGTTTAGTGTTTCTGTTGGGGTTTTTTTTTTTGTTGTTCATGGTTTTATTTTCTTGGATGACTGGATGGTTCTTTAGAGCAACACGGTTTTAGAGCAACACTGTTCTTTAGAGCAACAGTTTTTTTCAGCTTCATCTCTCTATCTAAAGTGATTATCCAAAGTTGTGCATTTCCCAAACCAGGCCACTGTAGCCACTCAGAATTCTCGCTAGAGACCGTCTGTAGAATGTGTTACGGATGGGGATGGTGAAGAGATATCCTCACAGAATGTAGAGACACTGCTAGGCTTTCTTGGCAATCAAGCTAGTGCTGATATTCTGTAGACTTTGATTATGTCACCATCTCTTTTGTTTTGTCCACATTAATAGACAGACTGCTGGTTCTGCACCAGTCTGTGAGCCATTGTACCTGCTGTATCACTGCTCCTGCTGATCAAACCCACTACAGTGGGGACATCAGTGAACTTGACATAGTTTAAATCGAACTGAAGTCTGTCAATAGCATTATAACTCACATAAGTTTCATTTTTATCTAGATAAGTATGAGGGCCAGGTGAAGGGTGGTGATGATATGCAGAGTGCAGAGGTCCCGTGAGGGGGGCAACTGGATCTTTATGTGCCTCACGACAAGTGCTTCATGTGTGTGTGTGTGTGTGTGTGTGTGTGTGTGTGTGTGTGTGTGTGTGTGTGTGAATGAGAGGGCGCGAGAGCCAGAGGGATTGTGTGAAGTGTATTGCTCTGTTAGAAAGACAGATGGGGCACATTCTGAAGACTCTGAGCAGATCTTGTCCTTCTGCCCTTTAACTCACTATTTCTCTCTCTCTCTGTTTCTCTCTTTCTGTATCTCTCTCTTGTGCACACACACACAGAATAGTGGGTCTTGAGGGACAGTGTTATAATTGTCCATTAGGACTGTGGTTACCTGTAAAAGGGGACCATGCTCTGCTTTCAGCTGCCACTGTGCACATAAACACCCGACTGTATTTTTAGGTTCTCCTCACTTCACCTAATACTGTTCTGGCCTGTTCTGAGCCCTCTCTCTTTCAACAACAGACTGGATGACTCACTGGGCTTTAGTGCGGTTTGGAGTTTAACTTGATAACATCGCTTTTCTGAAATCACATTAATCCTGTATAGTTCACAACAAGAAGTGAAACAGAACACAGATTAGCACTGAGCTGGCACTGCACTGCACAGCAGGGAACATGTTTGCTAACACCATCTGACAGCTATCCAGTTTATCAAGCTCAGTATTTTATCAAGATGTTACAGGTAGAATCATGATAAACTACAGCCTATGTATTGGTCAATTAAATTCAACAGAAATTAAACATAATTAAACGTATAACCAAAAAAACATTTAACCACAAAAATGATTAATTGTCTAATTCATAGTCAAATTAATGATATTACAACATGCTAATAATTATTTTCAATTGTTCTATTAATTTATTGCAAGATGGTTCATTTTCCTACAGACACTAATCCAGTCTTGCAGCCAAACTGACCAAACTTGGTCTTAAAAGATTACAAGATTTGGGGTCTCCAGTGTGCTTATTAAAGCTGTCTGTAACTTTTTAATCACCACAGTTGTTTATCTTATGGTGACTGTGTGACAAGTACACTCCATCTCCATCTGTCCAACATCCTCACTTTGTTTTTGTGGGGAACTGAGAAATGTTTCATTTCTGCCCACGACCTGAGAGCATTTGAGTGTGTTCAGAAGCCTAACATGAGGAGGCCAAGAGTGATTAAAGTGTAAACGTGATTGAAATGAAAGTATGTATTTTGTTTGTCTGTTTAAGTCTGTTTGTCTGTCTATCTCTCCCTTCTTTCTCTTTCTAAGAGGGTCTGTGGTTTTTCGGCTGAAATCTTTAACAGTCTTCTACTTCTCTCTCCCCATGCCATTATTTATTCAGGCTGATAGATTCTGAATGCCCTGCCACAAATGGACCCCCATTTCTATCTATAGACATGGCTCTGACTCTGTTCATCCATCTATGGAAACCACACACACACACACACACACACACACACACACACACACACACACACATGCACATACACATACATATGCCGACACAGCGCTTTCATGGTAAGAAGAAAAATTGCTTGAAACTACACCTCGATGTTCTTTTAAAGAAATGGATAAAAAGAAATTTTATCTTTGGCAGATTCATGTCCAGAGCCAAAAATTTACTGCACAGCAGCCTTTGAAGATCTCCTGATATTTTTGATATGTATATGTCTCAACTTTATCTATACATGCTCACACACATGAAAAAACAAGTACATCATCAAAGGCTGATATATCTGTCAGTTGGCATTAGAAATTTTTATGTGTTATCTTCTCCTGGGCTGGTGAGTTGACTGGGTGGGACTGTAGTCAAGCCAACCTTTTTTTGAGTCCAAGATAAGACCAAAAATATGATTAGTTAAGTCTGAGTCCAGATAGAATCTAAAGAAGGCAGCGATACAAGACTCAGTCCTAATAAGAACTCACTCTTATCCACTCTGAGTTAATCCAAATAATGCCCACTCTGAATTAACCCAACTAATGTCAGTTCTGAATGAATCAAACTAATCTTGGCTCTGTGTTTATCAAACCAATACTGTGTCTGCTCTTAATGAATCCAACCATTAACTGCTCTGATTTAATCCAACCCATGCCTATGCTGAATAAATCCAAATGGTACTCAGTATGAATTAATCCAGCCATGCCCACTTGGATTTAATCCAATCTGTACTTACACTGAATTAATGTTTTATTAAATTAACAGTGCTCGCTCTGAATGAATCCAATGCAGACTCCTAATTCTAATTCTAACTGAATGAATCCAACAAGTACTCTCGCTAAATTAATTTAAACAATGCCTACTCTCAGTGAATCCAACCAAATCCAAAACAACAAAAAATGCCTTGTGTCCAGGCCCAAATTTGACACCTGACTGGCATGGTGGCAAAGTTGTGGTTGTAATTATAATACCGTTGCAGTTAACCATGAGGGTTGTTGTAAGTTGGTCATTCTTTTGAATTTGAATATATTATCATTGTCATGAGAAAACTCCATTTCTCTGAAAATGGAAACTGCAGAAGAAAGAAAAGTGTTTTAATTTTAACATTTGGTATGATATGTCATCAATCATTCAGTGTGAACTGTTTATACAATGTGAAAAGCAGCTGCTTTTTCAAATAATGTACAAAATAAAAAAGAAAAGTGTGTTTAAACAGACAGTTTCAGCAGCAGGGAAAATTGTAACAGTATGCAATACCAGAAATTCAAAGAGGCATTCATAAGTCTGTATGAAGATCAAAGTGCATGTTTATTCTTCCATATTCCTCTCTTCAGGAGGCTTAACTGTCCACACCACTAAATCCTCACTTTCTCTCTGTTACCAAGGCAACCACAGGTTTATACTCCTTCTGGTCCAGGAGAATTATGACATCATGCTCAGGTCACCGCGGTAACATCTCTGAGAATGTCAGGTGGTCACGACATTAGCTTGGTGCTGCACTTCTGCTTTTTTGGCCTCTAAGTCACCATTTGAGATTTGGAAATTGGATTGCTTTTTAGATTTACATTTAGATTGAAACAGATTTACAAAAATGCCTCAGATCACCAAGTTTGCGAATACATCTACACTAAAAAAAAGTAATGCATTGACTTTCCTTAAATTAAGTGTGTAATAGGAGTTACATAGACTAGATGACTAGGTAAGAAACAAAATCACATTTTGTGAAAAACACAAAACCTACAGGAAAATTTATTTGTGACATAAACATAAATGGATAACATAAATGTTTTCTGGTTCAGGCCTGTATCTTGCTCTGAAAGACTTACAGGGTCTTATATAGAAATGCAACTGCTTGCTAGTGGCTTTTAGCATTTTAGCTTGATAAAAATACTGTTTTCCATCAGACGAAAGCCTGGAAAGCAGTTTATATTCTCTGTGAAAGGTGAGATTCTGAGAGCTGTGGTGATTTCAGTGCATGCAGTTAAAATTAAGTGAATTCTTCAATGCACATCTCACACCTCTAACCGCTTTTGCTGTTCGCCCGACAGCAATATTTTTCACAGATATACAAAAACACATTATTTAATTTAATTTTTCTTTTGGCTCCAGCTACTAGTCAATGAGTGAACTAATTTTTAAATGACTAGTAAAAATGAATAGTCATACAACCCGCTCTGTGTACATGAAAAAAATACATCAACACGATTTTGTATTATTTTTGGCCCTAAGCCTGTTGAGTTCAAGTAATTTAAGAAACTTCAATGTTTCTGGTCCAACAGTGTTTTTCTGTTTCTAATCAGTTCTTGAGACATCATGAGATTTAAATCAAGATAACTCTCTCTGTGACATCTTTTTGTTAGATTCCAACCTACAACCTTTCATTTGTTGGAAAGATGCTGGAAAAGATTTTCACATAGCTTCAAGCCTTTTGCTATAAGTCCTTTCATAGACCTCCAGTGTTCTTCACTGATAAACAGCACATTGCAACAAGACGTAAACACATATGTTCTGTCGCCCAAGGGACCACTTAAGGGATCAGTGATTGTAAAATATGCTCCCCCTTGGTCAACTCATTAACCAGCATGGTGTTAATTTCATAACCATTCTCATCCTGTTCAATTTTTCCTTCTGTTTTTTTTTTTACCTGTTTTTTACCTGTTTTTTTTTTTTTTTAGGAAAAACTGAAACTACCAAAGATATTCACAAACCCACTGAAATAAATGCATGTCTCTGGTGAAAACTTTAATGAGGTGTTTAGGCATGAGAGAGTG
Organism: Bryconaethiops microstoma; assembly: GCA_037577275.1. NCBI lineage: Eukaryota > Metazoa > Chordata > Actinopteri > Characiformes > Alestidae > Bryconaethiops > Bryconaethiops microstoma. The sequence goes on from JBBJLS010116801.1 coordinate 9,739, forward strand.
TTTTTTTAAGCCTGTTGACTAGTGCTCACAGGGAGCATGACTGCAGGGCCTGCTCCAGGCAAACAGACTCAGAGCTCTACACACAGCTGCCCACGCCTACAAATCAGCTGAAGTACAGAAAATGAATAGAGCTCCTCACACACCTTTCACAGATCCAGCATGCAGGCATGCATTCAGCCGTGGTATTTATAGAAGGATTTTCTGCAAGGAGGCTTTCTCTACTATCACATTTCCAATCTGCTTCAGGATGCTGCTTAGTTAAACAGGAGAAAGGGTGTTGAACTACAAAGGAGAGAAAGGAGAGGTTGTTGCTAGGCGATGCCTGTCACTTTTAATGACACTTCCCCATTGATGCTGCTCTCTAATACTAGTGACAACAGCCAGTCACAATCTGCAACATTTACATAAGCGACAGAGAGAGACAGAGTGCGAGAGCTATAATAATAATAATAATAATAATTATTATTATTATTATTATTATTATGCAGACATATACATGTATGCTTACATATACGTCCTAAGACTCATCATAACCTCAGAAAATGAGAAATAAAAAGTCTGTATTTTTGCTTACTTTTACTGAAAGGAAACATGTTTGTATCTAATTTATCAAGTACTGTGTAATAGTAATAGATGAACACAAAAGGGTTAAATTCTTGAAATACCCAGTGCAAAATGATCCAATCAGGTTTTTATTCACCCCTGGGATCCATATCATGCTGGACTGAAGGCCTAACATGTAAGATTAACCACCAACATAACTGGAAACTGACAAAGGAATCAACCAATCACATTTTAATTTACAGTGGGAAACCCCTCCCTACTAAACTTTATCTTTACTGAAGAAATTTCACTGGAAATGTGAAATAAAAGGAAAATTAATTGTTAATATGTCTGTTACAAGAGAATTATTCACAAAAATGTTCTTATGCAATACTAACAATTGACACAAGCAGAAATCAGCATCCTCATTAAGATGTACTTTTATTATATTTATGAAACAAGTGCCTAGCTTTATTAGTCACAGTGTGTTTATATGTGTGTGTGTGTGTGTGTGTGCGTGCGTGCACACGCATGTGTGTGTGTTTGTTTGTACAGTATATGTGCATGCATGCCCTTGCCTGCACCAAAAGTGATGAATGTGTGTTTTGTAGAAAAATGTTTGTATGAGCAGTGAAACAAGGTCATGGTGACATAATGTATGATGCGACTTTGTGTTGGTGCAGTTTCTAGTGAAGGAGAAGTTTCTAAAATTATAACAAACACAGGGTGAAGGGTTTTAGGGTGAATCGGATACATTCAAGAGCTTCAGAGTTATGGCATGTTAACCCTAAGTAAGTATGATCACAAATATGTGATTAGACGTTTGGAGAACAGAGAGTTCTCTGTATTATGATGCAATTAAACTACAGGCAGTTTTCTGCCATAAAAAAGTTAAAACTTATCAACTTGATTAATCATAATTTACCACAGCTAAAATGCAGATTTGAGCTGCAAATAATAAATAGTAATAGGTTAACTGATTTACCAAAATACATGATATGAGCTATGCGGCCGCTATATTTGTTATCAAAGCATTTGGTTATTTTTAAGTATCTGTTGCTCAACATTAGGGAATTATGAGCAGAGAAACAAATGATCTCTGAAAATCTCAAGGTTTTCTTGCAAGCTCACGGGAGGTGAAAGATGATACTTCTCAAAATCTAATGTTGGTAAATGATTGGTAGCCAGGTTACTTTACATAGGTGAAATTATTAAGAAATAACAGTGTATTTCTAATGGAATTGTTAAAAGAACTCACTACTCAGAGGGTTAAATCACAAAAATGGCATGGCTTTTGTCAGCTGTGATGCAATGCTGATTTAGTGTTGACAATACAGATCAGCAGTGGGGTCTACATTCTTGCAGTAAATCTTTAAGTACTGCTTCTCTGCTGCATGCTATCGTAAATTTATCTAATCCGTGAAGCACAAGGTCATCCTTTAATTTGAATAATGGATGCATTTTCTTAGAAGAACTTGTAAAAAATGGATAGGGTCTATCTTGTAGAATATGGTGCTGTAACAGTTGGAGTAAGTGTCCATGTTAGAATGGTGTGGCCTACACAGATTTGGGGTTTCCTCTGGAATCAGGAGGTTTGTTCTGCTGATAGATAGACAGATGGACAGACAGACAGACAGACAGACAGACAGACAGACAGACAGACAGACAGACAGACAGATAGATAGATAGATAGATAGATAGATAGAAAGATACATAGATAAATACATAGATACATATAGACAGATAGACAGACAGACAGACAGATAGATAAAAAGATAGATAGATAGATAGATAGACAGAAAGTCAGACAGAGAGACAGACAGATAGATACATTCAGATAGAACACTAATAACACAGTGTTCAATGATCTTAAAACCACAGGTTTTTTATTTCCTGAAAAGTAACAGGTAGCTAGCCGACTGTCCTAACCAACGGTACCCAGCGGCCACTGGCACACAATTTCATTTTGTTCACCCGGGGTTATGGGTCGTTTTTGTTTCATTTAGTCTACTTGATGACAAATACTTAGGTGTGGCGGGCTGCCACGGAGAAATGTTAGGAGGGAAAACACTGGTTTCCATTCAATGCCTGTGCCTCAGTGAACTGTCTGGCTATTGACAAGCTAAATTCGAGTCAATACCACATACTGAGCAAAGGTTAAATAGTATGTGTGTGTGTGTGTGTGTGTGTGTGTGTGTGTGTGTGTGTGTTTGTGTGTGTGTGTGTATGTGTTTGCTTGTCCGAGATTGAATGTTTGTGGATAAACAAGCCATTTACACACATTTCATGAAATTTTATGTATGCTTAAACTGCCTTGCTGCATTTCTAAAAATACAAACACTCTTAAAAGGACACAGTGTTGGTCAAACACTGTGATAAAAAAAAAACATAAGCACACAGTATGTTCACATGTGTCAAAAATGTGTTTTTTTGCTATTGATTATATTGAGAGCAATAGATCAACAGACAACACACATCATTTTCTCATTTACTAACCCCAAAATATTACTAATTATCCCCTAGATCTCACTGAGTGCACCATATTCTGGCATAATCATGTATCAGTTAAGAAGGACAGTGTCAGTGTGGTTACTAAAACAAAATAATATTTTGGAAATAACTATTAACTTCCCTCAAACTTTAAAAGGGATTTCTTTGCTCATTATTATAAAAGTATATTTTATATATCAATTTGATATTAGCATGTTTAGATGAACTGACAGACTTCCTAACCAGTTTAAAGCGCTGCACTGCTCACATTCTAGTCAAAGTTGCAAAATCATATTACGTAAATTACAAATGAGGACAGCCACAGATAATGTACATAAAAACACTAAAATGTATGTAGTTAATATTGTTTGTAATATGAGTAACATTAAATATTGCAATTCTTTGTAAGTCAGTAACTGTGATGTGATTGCAAGAATTTAAACTGTAATACATCACTTTGCTACAAGCTTTAATGAATCATTTTGATCTTGAGCAATATGATCAGCAAGTAATCACCTCATATCCAGTGTTATGTCCTTTGGGAAGGTGGCAGACCCAGGGATTAAACCTGCATTGCTCAGGGACAAAAAAAAAGAACAACAAAAGAGGAGGAGGGGAAAAAGGAAAAATAGGAAAAACAAAGACACCAAAGCAAAAAATGCAGAATGTAGGGGGATAATACTAGTAAAAGGAAAGACAAGAGGACTGATACTGGAAGAGAGCCTGAAAATGGCAATGAAGGTAGCTAGGGAATGACGGCACCAGGAGTAAGGGAGTGAGGGAATAATGGAATGAGGGAACTAGGAGGTCAGGGAGTGAAGGAACGTATAGGCAAGGGAGAAGGAAGGGAACAGGTGAATTAGCTCAAAGCTTGAGGAAAACAAGGAAAGCGGGAAAAAAACACAAAGAGCTGGGTCAGCACAGAGGTCTACTAACTACATGACTGTGTGCCCGACAATGGTGACGGCAGAATATAAATAGTAGCACTAACGAGAACGATAAATGAAGACAGATGTGAGAACAGGTGGGTTAAGGAACGGAAAAGGAAAAAAAATACCTCCCACTAGGCAGCCATCTGGAATACTAATACTGGGACATGACAGAACCCCCTCCATGAGGCCGGAACGTGACGGCACTAAGAATCTGCTTGGTCAGGGTGGCTGTCCTCTACCAAAGATCTGCCCAGGTTGTCCAGGGACGGGACCCAACAACGTTCCTCTGGGCCATAACCTTCCCAGTCAACGACATATTGGAACCACTGTCCTCACCAACAGGAGTTTATGACGTGCCTTACAGGCTGTCCGTCAATAATGTGAAGCGGTGGTGGCACACTGATTGGCGGGTCCGATGTGCTAGTGAGGGACGCATAAAAGGAAGATTGAGGAAGTTGTAAGATAAAGGCAACAGAATTAACATGCACAACTAATTAACATGTCCCATTTTACGAGATCCTTACACCCTGTGAGAAAGGTCCTATGTGGGGAGCCACACTGGGTGTCCTACCCCTATGGATGTTCCAAGCCACCTGCTGTCATTGTTTGGCCTGGAACAAGGTGGCCCTGGCACTCCTCTATGTGCTAAAGCAGCACTGAATGAACCTCCTAGCTGAGGGCACTATGAAAGGGTTCATTTTAAGAGCTGGTTGACGTAGGGTATTGTGGACATATTAGACCCATACAAGTTGAGAGGATCAGGAGGAGGCATTGTAAGGTTCATTGCAAGGTCCTGGTTGACCATCTTGGTTTGACCATTAGATTAGGTGTGGACCCACAACAAGAGACTAACATAGGCCTTGATGAGGTGGCAGAAGGCCCCATAGAACGTCGAGCCCACAATCTGAGACCACGTCACAGGGAAACCAGTGATGTCTAATGACATGTTGCACCATGCATTCTGCTGTCCCTTTGGCAGATGGGTGTTTAGAAAGAGGAATAAGATAACACGCCTTGGAAAATCTGTCACCAATGGTCAGTATAGTAGTGTTACCTTTAGAGTTACGGAACTCTGTGATATTGGGGACATAGAGGCAATGGGGGAATTTCTCCTCATTAAGTGTCCTTGACAGTGGCCTCCATGTTCCAATGCACTGGTCCCATAACGTGGTGAGAAGGAAAGATGAAATCTGGTTCTCCAGGCCGCTCTGGGGACTCATGAAGGCATGAGAGGATGTCAGGCTTAATGTTCTTGGTTTTGGGTATGAATGAAAATGTGTAGTCGAACCTTCTGAATAAGAGAGCCCAGTGGGCCTGTCATGGATTGCGCAAAGAGCCAAGTTATTGTGGTCTGTCCATATGCTAAGAGCTTATTAGATCTAGAAAGAATGCTTACGGCTAGCTTTATTATTACACAATACCTATGTGTAACTACTTAAGCACTGATGTACGTTGCTCTGGATAAGAGCGTCTGCTAAATGACGTGAATGTAAACTTAAACGTAAACCTATGTTTAACATGAATCAGTTCTGGATATAAGATTAGTGAACTTAGTAAATGTTGCCTCTTGCTACGACTGTGTCCTCAGTTATATGCTATAAGCTTGTGTTAGCACTCCAGCCCAGTTAGCACTGTAGTGCAACAATTAAATTGTGTATCAATGTGTTGCTACACAGTCCTTGTAAACACAGCAGACACTTGTTAAAGTAGCTTCAAAGGGCAAATATCTGAGGCCTCCACCAGTAGACTCCAACAGAGCACTTAGAACAGAGTGGGCCAGTGGGAACAGCACAGTCATTCAGAATGGCAAAGTTACTTCAAAGCATTCAATCTTCTCTTGTTTTGGCACACAAAAGAAAGAATGCAATAGATTTTGCAGAAATGTGCGATAAGAGGTTGTTATGTAATAAAAACGCAATTTCAAGAAAAGTCGATTCTAGAAAAATATTTGTTTTGGCCTTGAGACACCAGCACTGAGAACTGTGTTACTGTTTAAAAAGCACTACTTAAAAGGTTTTTGTAAGGAATGCTTTTGTAAAGAATGCTGTTTCAAAGCAAAATCATTTTCTTTTGAAGTGAGATTTGCATTTCCATTATATACATTACTGAGTGAACCTGAAGACAGAAAAGGAGCTACATTCCTGAACCCTCAAAGGCAGTGAGCTACAGTCTGAACACTTTTCCCCATGCAAAAAGAAGCATCAGTTCACAGTAAGCCTTTACAAAAATGAACACTAGTACTGTTAATCTGGTCCTGTGTAGTTATACTAGTTTCCTTAAAGGACACAAGTGTGTGAGTATGCAGATTCTGAAGGGTGCAAAGATGCAGCATTTAGCAGTTTAGCTCAGCATGACTCATCAGAATGTTGTGCACTTGCCATGACTCCTAAAATGTCAGTGGTAACCAGACGCTTCTGACAGACAGAAGAACAAAGGGTCTTTTTAGGAAATGACAAGTAAAACAGTGTGTACACACATTTATGTGAGAGAGAGAGAGAGAGAGAGAGAGAGAGAGAGAGAGAGAGAGACCAAAAGAATTAGTTTGCAATTACTTTGCAAGGTCAGGACCATTTTGTTTTTCCTGACACTGCAAGTACCTGTATTTGTCTCTGTTATTGTCCTAAAAATGTATGAAAACAACCACACAGAAAAACACAGCACTGCAATATTCCTACATATGAAAATAGAGTCTTATGCAAAAGTTTGAACAACCCTGTTCAGTATGACATTTTGTTCTGGAAATTTTAGGGTACAATTTCTATTTATAAATATAAAATATTAGTGAAGAGGATATGAACTTTACATCAAAAAAACATGTTATATGACCAGGGACCCCAGAACCACAAAAGTGATATATAAACACCTACATATACAGTATGGGTACACTAAATACCCATATATTATTGGTCTCATGTTTATCTCATTGACATTACTCAAATGCATATGAGTAAGGGTAAACTAAGTTAGCTGTGGTGTTTCTGTGTATTATAGTGAGCTATCAGACTTAATCAGTAAGTATTTGTTTGGTCAATGCAGTCTTGTGGAGGAAAACCCAGCACTTTTCCCATTAGCTCTTGGCACATGTTATTCACATACTGGGTTTGTCTATCCTGCTCTTTTTACTTACCCACTATCTTTCCTTTTGACCACCTCTTGCTTAACTGTATAAAACTGCATGAAAGTGCAAGTCACTATGTCCCTGGTACAGTAAACTGGACAATAACTTAACTTCTAAATGATGTAGGTCGAACTTTTATTACATATTACTGCTTTTGTTTACTTCAGTTGAATGTAACTGTATTAATTTAAATGAATGTATTCACAACACAAAAATACACAATACTTACTTTGTATGGGTTTTGCCTCATTTATTTTCAAAACATGGGCTGTTTGTGCAGCTTGAAAAAGATTTTTTAAGGTTCAAAAGCTTAATATCATTTGCATGGAACATTTGTCCATTTGAGTTTAAGCATAAGGATTTAGTTAAAATATTTTTTCTTTATAATCTATGGTACCTTTGCATATATGCATGTATGGGTGTCTATAGGTATGTATGTCACTATGCACACATAAGTGCATATGAGGCTGAGAGGATACGATGTGGTAAGCTCTCAGCATATGAGTCATCATGCAGGACAGCCGTGCTCTAAGGAGTCATTCCCCAAACGAATCCCCTGCTTCGTGAATTACTGAACCGTGTTCTAATCTAATCAACTCACCTGCCAGTCTCACTGAATCACAGCCTGCAGCCCTCCAGTGCATTACTACTGTTCTACACTACATTACGCAATAATACACAGCACATTACAACTTACAGTTTATCAGTGTGCTGCACTTTCTCACTAAAGTAGTAGTAGGATGTTGACTCTGGATACACAGAAGCAACAACAGATTATTTTGCCATGTGCTGATTGCACTAATTGTGTTTAATTACACGGATTTACTACATTAAGTGTAACTAATTTATCTTGTCCTACCATTACAGCACATTTCCCACTAAAACTTACTGATAACAACGGCAGGGTCACATTGTAGAACTCATTACCACTACATATTCTGTCATAACACCTTTCCAGTAATCTGATCCAACCTCATGATAATGAGGCGTAGAGATAATCATTAATGCTGGACAATGATTAAAATTTTTAATGCAATTAATCGCACGATTTTCTGCAATTAATCACATTATTATATGCAAAATTCAATAAAGAATTGAAAAGTAGTGTATTGCACACTTTTATTTTAAAAGGACTGCTGCATGAACAAAAGTGCAATAACAATAAACAAATAAGGTGCTCCCTTTACACAGTTGCACTTAAAATATTTCTTGTAAATCTCAACTCTGTCAGGACTAGAATGGCGATCAACTGTGGAGACCAGTTGTAGCGTGAGGAAAGGGCCCAATCGCAGATATAAACGAGAGAGCTGGTAACTCACGCGCTTTGATATAAGAACGCTCCAGAGGAGTAAG